>PVIH01005546.1:0-75567 GCA_004025045.1 Sigmodon hispidus
TCTGGGTGTATACCCTAAAGAGGCACATTCACACTCCAAAGGTATTAGCTCAACTATGTTCATAGCAGCATTATTTGTAATAGCAAGAACCTGGAAACAACCTAGGTGTCCCTCAACTGAAGAATGGATTAACAAACTGTGGTACATCTACACAATGGAATACTACTCAGCAGTAAGAAAAAATGATATCCTAAAATTCGCAGGCAAATGGATGGATTTGGAGACTATCCTCCTGAGCGAGGTATCACAATCTCAGAAAGATCAGCAGGGGATGTACTCACTCATTAGTGGTCTCTAAACAAACAAACAAGAAAAAAAGCCAAGCATGCCCAATCAGCAAACCACAACCACTGAACATCTTGGGATCAGAAACACCCTGGACTGACCCTTCGGACCCCACTCCAACTATAGGAACACCTGACTCACTCTTGAGGGAGGGTGGACAAAACTGGATTTGGCCAGGAGTGGAGACTGATCTAAGTATTATTGGGTCAGTGGGACCATGGGACTGTCTGCTCCCTGCCCAGGGAGGGGATGGGAGTTGTGGAGAAGAAAAAATGACCTGATGTGGCGGGACGGGGAAGGGACCTTGAATAAGGATATACAGGGATGAAAAAAAAAAAATTCAGAGGGAAAGCTGAACACAAAGTAAATATATGTGTAGCAATCTTTAAAAAAAAACAAACGAACAAAAAAAGGGGGCTGGAGAGATGGCTCAGCAGTTAAAAGCACCGTCTGCTCTTCCAGAGGTCCCGGGTTTGATTCCCAGCACCCACATGGCAGCTAACAACTGTCTGTAGTTCCAGTTCCAGGCAAACACCAAGGCAAATAAATAAATAAATAAATAAAGTTAAAAAAAAAAGAAAGAAAGAAAGAAAGAAAGAAATTGTTCTGGGGTACAGCTAACGGCAGGGACAATCTATTGCCTAGACCCGTATGGATTCGGTAGGATGTTCTTTAAAAATAAAGAGGAGGATATGAAAGTATGAGGGAGACTTGGAGGAGGTCCAGGGGTATCTGGGGGTGGATATGATCAAGACACATGCATATACACATATGCATACTGTTATGAAATATTTAACTATGTAAAGATGTGTTGCTGATTTACCTTGTCAGCCTAACGCACCTGACTGGTATAATAAAAAACTGAATGGCCAATATCGAGGGAGGAGGAACAGGAGAGACTTCTGGCTAGGGAGAGAAGGTAAGCAAGAGAAATTTAGGCTCAGAGAAGAAAGAAAGAGACACCAGGTGCCAGACAGACAGACACAGAGAGAGCAGGAAAGTAGGACATACAGAATGAAAGAATGTAAGAAGCCCTGAGTTAAAATGTAAATGAATTGAAATAGGTTAAGTCAATTTTAAAAAGCCAGTAAGACAAGCCTAAGCTAAGGTGAGCATTCATAAGTAATAAGTCTCCATGTCTTTGTTGGAAGCAGGGAGCAGCCCAAAGAAAATTACAACTACAGCATGTACTCACATAAATACACGTGCACTGCCAAAGAATACATCAAATATTCTTTAGAAACTTGTATTACTAGGCTATAGTAATGGAAATTGTGAGGTACTGGAATGAAAAAGAAACACAGATCATCTGTATGGAAGGGAGAGCCCAGAAATGAGTCCAGACACACAGGGACAACCAACTATATGCACGAGCAAGCAAGAACACAGGGCAACCTTGTCAACAGACATGTGAAAAGGAAACACTTAACCATACAGGCAAATCAACTCAAAATGGCTCAATGTTAAATCCAAACCCTAAATGTTTTTTTTTGTTTTGTTTTTTGTTTTTGTTTTTGTTTTCAGGGAAAAAGTGCCTAGTTTTTTGTTTTGTTTTGTTTTTTGTTTTTGTTTTTGGCTATCACACCAAACCAAACCAAATAAAACAAAACAAAAAAAAACAAAACCCCAAGCCTCAAGGGAAATGTCATTAAAGTAGAAAGCTTCTGCACTGCACACAGAGCAAAGGCAAACACTAACAGAGTATCCATGAGCTGCTGACCTGCAAGGGGTTAGTAATCAGAGCTTAAAAAGGGCCTGACAAGCAAATCACACAAAACCAAATAAGCAGGGCGGGGCACCAGCTCAGTCTAACAATGATGGCAAGCATCTGTGTGTGAAGCCCGTACCCAGTCTTCATAAGCTCCTCCAAAACATCCTGTCTAAAACAGGCAAAGCCCCAGAGCAAGCACTTCGCCTAAGAAAACAAAATGAATAATGTGAACAGGGAGACAGAGGCCAACAGATACAAAATGGCAGAAATGCAGAATGAGTGTGGCAATAGCCAATAGCCAGAGGAGAAGAGATCTGATAACACAAGAACCATATTTAAACAAATGTTTTGTAGATTTTTAAGCAAGGGGGTTAAATGGAAGAAATGCTCACATGCTCACCCACAGAATGTAACCAGTTTACCAAACCCCTATGTGTTACAATGTCATTAGTAATCTCAAACATAACATTATGATTTTACAAAATGTTTTAACTTCATTTCCAATTCCAAGAAAACCACTCCCACCATTTTTCTGTGTTCCTCTGCCAACAACAAATAAATATACAATTGTTCAAATCAAATTTAGCACCAGACTTTATATTGAAAATACAAGTCACATAGAGAAGAGATTACAGGGTTAGCTCAGAGGTAGGGTACTTGCTTAACATAAGCCAAGCACCGGGTTTGATCTAAAGCACCATAAAAACTAAAGATATTACAAATAAAGCATCTGTCATGCTGTCTAGAAACACAGACACACGAGACCTTTACCTTATACAATGAGTCCTTGTTTGGCTTTAGTTTGATGCCATGGGCAAGCCTCAGTTGATATGTTGTCCGCATTCCTGACCAGGTGTCTTTCTCACCCACGGGTTTCAACAAAGATGTTACGGGGTTATAGAAGGCCGGGATGGAGACAGGATACCAAGTTCGCATGAAAACAATATCTAGAAGAGGTTTTAAAAAAAGGTCTGTATCCATCTCAAGCAACACCCACATGCACAGCCCAATATCTACCTCTACCTGGTGAAACAGTATTGAAAAAAAAAAGAACTTAACCAATAAAGTTAATGCTAACTATTACAGAGCTCCGGGGTGAGCCTAGCAAGTATGAACAGTGTGAATCAGCTAAGTACAGAATATTCCGACTGGACAGGGCTGGAGCTGACCAGCCTGAAGATCACCACGCCTTGTCCTCAGCATACCACGCAGGACTCTTACCACTCATTAGCAGCTTGTCCTCAAAGCTGGCCCGGAATGCTCCTTCTGGAGTCCGGAGGGCTTTCTTGATTTGCCCCCTTATTCCACTGACTGTTCGAATGACGGCACCTTCAAATTTGGCTACTTCCAAGGCAGAATTAAACATTCCCTACAGGCAACAAAATAAAAATACATATATACATTACCACTCACAGCATTGATTAAGCCAAAAATCAATTCACTAAAAGTGAAATTACTAACATCAAATTTCTACTTTCACTGAAATAACCACTTTACAAGAGGAAAGAAAGAGGTATTTATGGGTGTGAATTGCCCTAGACAGCAGTGATGAGAAGCAAACTCTAGGCCATACAAACACTCTATCACTAAGTAAAGAACCTCCCTCCTTACACAAGCACTACATCACTGAGCTCCACCTACTGTCCTTATGATCTTAACTCTCTTTAACAGATTCCTCCCAAAATGAAACTTTCAAACTGCCCTCTGTCAACAATGTGAAGATGAGTGGATAGTCGCTGAAATCCTGTTTGTTGTGAACTGCTTTGTCTAATTTATTCTCAACAATTGGACAAATTTAGGATTTTTTTTTCCCATATCAGCACAGCTTTAAAGAAAAAAACCGAGTGGATGAGTCTGTGTTGGCTCTGAAACAGTCTCAGACAGAAGTCACAGCTGTAGGTACTAAGTATCGCTGACTTTATGTACAGTACAAATCAATATAAATAAAGCAAAAGTAACAAAGGTCAAGATTAACAACAACAACAACAATAACAAAACAAAACAAAAACCACCTCTAAACTTGTACTTCAGAAGTACAGGAAAATCTGCTACCAAACCCATTTGATGATTCCCAATCAAAACAGAGAACACTTGAAAGACTGTATAACGGCTTTCTTTCATGCTTGTGGGTTCTATGTATGTGACACACAGATGAACTTGCTGTTAGAGTTAAGTTTCTGCCCCAAAGATAAACCATTACAAACATTAAAATATTTTAAAGCCTGAGAAGAAAACCCACATAGGAAATACTGCTAGTTCTAAACACTTCGGGCAAATAAAGAGTTTCCTACTCTTTAAGATTCTATAACTTATATGAACATGTGATATACAGACCTTAATAAATGAAGTATTCTTGAATATTTTATAGGGAAAACCAGTTAGCTTTAACTTCTTCACAATTTTTATGGATTTATCCAGGTCAAGGACAACTCCAGTAGCAGCAATCCGAAATTCAGGCTAAAAGTAACCACCAAAATTTGAAAATAAGAATAAAAAGAAAAAAAGTTACAATTCTCTGGGACGTAATCATGCCAAAATTCCATTCACTTAAACAGCTACAAAAGACAGAATCTCATTTATTTTCTTACTAGGTACATAAAGTTTTATTTGCTTGAGAAATGGATTAATGTAGCCTAGGCTCACCAAATGTGCAGAGGATGTCCTAGAATGCTGCTTCCACCTCCCAGGATTTTAAGTATGATAAGCCACTTTTGCTGACTTAACATTCTCCTGAGACTGATTTCATGATAACAATTTCAGGACAACAATCAAATTCAGAACCAAAGAAAAAAGTTAAATTCAGTTACAGCACTTAAAAATGAGATTTTGGACCCCTAGGTAGACCGTCTATTTATTATTCTTTTTCTCATGTTATGTAGAGCCAATAATGAAGCTTGCTTGGCCCAGTCAAAGACAACTGTGAACATACTTTGTCCACACATCACTATTAAGGAACAGCATCATGTCTAAAGGATTATAATGGATCCATAAAATGTGCTGTAATAATCAGTATCCAGTGAACACTGATGAAAGACTTGTAAAATATGTACAAACATGAACCAAAAATTCCAACATTCAGATAGCTGAGGCAAAGATTGTGAGTTCTAGGCCAGCCTAGATTACACATCAAGACCTTGTTAAAAAGAAAGGGAGGAGGAGAAAAAGGGAGGGAGGAAGGAGAAAGGACAAAGGATGCAGAAAGATACAAAACAAGAAGAAACTAAGTATTACATATTAAAAGTGGCTGATTTTCAACTTAGCTTCATAAATTCAGCTCATAGTCTAGTTCATCTGAATAATCGATAAAGAATGCATCTCTGATATTTACCATTACACCACTGACAGATTGTATCGCCAAAAATCCAGTTCCTTGTGGGGTGATAGGGCCTTAAAAAAAAACAGAAAAGAAAAAATAATAAACCACATATTTTACTCCAACCCCTTTTCTCAAAGAAACAAATCTTTTAAGTTGGGGTTTCATGACAGACAAAGAACAAAACTATAATGAGATAAGCTTAAATGGTATAAAGCGATCTGATTATTATAATCACAATTTACCCCAAAAAGTTGCTCCGCAATGCATGTGCTGTGGGGTGTACTTTAGAAGTCTCTGTCTGCCATTGTGGTCTTCAATATAGTACAATGGGATTGTCTGAAATCTCCTCCATCCTACAGAAAAAATAATTGGGTCTCGAGACTTGAGGATTTTCTTATACCAACGATGTTTCTTGAGGCGCATCTGGAAACATAAACATTCAATAAGACAGAGTGTACATCCAAATAACCTGTGTCCAAACATGCAGCAAAGGGTACCTACCTGCACATATCCCACAGTGCCCTCACTATTGCCCAAACCACCCAAAATAATTGGGTAGTGTGGGTCAAAGTTCTGCACAAATTCACAGGGGATGTTTTCAATTTCAATTCGGACATACATCCCAGGTCGAAAACCCTCATACTGAACTCTGGCTTCATCTTCTTGATCTTCAAACTCAGCAAGGTTAAGCTACAGAAGAGATAAAAAACACAATAAACCTACATTACTAGTACTCTTAATCAACATTAAGATTAAATTTTTAAAAATACAAAGGAACTACGGTGTAGTGAGACACTTCACTCCCGCCTGCTAGTTTCTGACTACCCAGCAGCCACTTCCCAAATAACTGACTTGGAGGCTTAATATTATTTATAAATGCTCAACCAGTAGCTCAAGCCTATTATTAACTAGCTTTTACACTTAAATTAACCCAAAATTCTTATCTACACTTAGTCATGTGACTTGGTACCTTTTTAGTTCACCATTCTCATCTTGCTTCCTCTACATCTGGCTGGCATCTATGTCTGTGCTTCCTCTTCCCAGAATTCTCAGTCTGGTTGCCTCAACTATACTTCCTGCCTGGTTACTAGCCAATCAGTGTATTATTAAACTAATTTGAGTGACAAATCTTTACCGTGTACAAGAGCGTTATTACACAGCACCATGGACCTAATAACTTAGGTTTTACTGTAATAAAGTTATAGCCACTTCACCTCTATACTTTAAGACATGTACCAACTGTATTTTCTATTGTTCCAAGTCACAACCACTAACTCCAAAAGGATGAATGCTGCTCAGCAAATGGTACCCAGGCTATACTCTAACTCTTCCCACACTCTGTCAATCATTTTATATAACTCTGCTCATCACTGGTCTTGGAACAGCCAATCCATCCTTCCTTAGCCTCATTAATGGCTGACACTGTTTCTGCTTCCAGTCAGCTGTGTTCTGGTGTTTGAATCCACACAGCCTTTTATTATAGCTCTGCACTGTGGAAGGACAAGTAACTACTTGCTAAAAACTTCTTTTGGACACAAGATCTATGTAGCTCAAGCTAGCCTTGAGCTTCTAATCCTCCTGTCTCAGTCTTCTGAGTGCATAAAGTACAGTTGCACAGCACCATGCTAGGACATAAATTAAGTTTAAATATCATTTAAAATACAGTTCTTCAGTTGCACTTTCATGTGGCAGGTGGCTGTGATGCTGGGCAGCACAAGAGACATCCTACAGATTATTTAACCACACCTCTATTCAATGCTAAACTTCTGCCTCCCAAAACATCTTCCTTCTGATATTTTTCTTACTTGTACAAAAAACTGAGTCCTCTTTCTTTACCAACTATTGTTTCATTTCTCTGCTTCACTTTGAAGATAACTCCACATTTCCAGACCATCAGCTACTTTTCTTGCAGCTGGTTTCACCTACCATTGCATGAAAGCATTTGCTGGTCACCACAGACCTTACTGTGCCTTACCCAGTGGTTGTTTCTTTCCCTGATGTAGCTTCTATGGTAGTAAGATCTGAAGTAATATACTGCTGGCTTCTGGCATACCTGCTCTTTGAAATCTGTCCTTTGGCAACTCTTAGCACTATGCTCTGCCTCCTTCCTCCCTTCCTCCGTCCTTCCTGTTCTCCTTCTCTGTGCTAACTTCCCAAGTTACCTTATGGCTCAAAAGATCCTGAATCCTTCACATCAAGGCCCAGATGGAACTTTCCACTACTCATCTGAGCATCATTACTAACCTAACCAGCTCATACAACGCTACACTAGCGAGAGGCTTCCTACCCTACCATGAAAGCTGACCCTTTGAGACACTTCCAGGTTAGCCTTCATTCTCTCTCCACCTCTACAGATAGTCTGAAATAGACAGTTTGAAGACTTTTAACATTCTTGAGGTGTGATTTTTGTAGGCAGTTCTGATTTTTTCTATTGTACTGATGTTTCTTAACTCTCAGTACAAAACGTAAACCAGACTCAAGATGACACTTCTCTCCCACAGCCCCTTTAATATCCTGTCCTGTCTTTTCTATGCTGCCTCAACTGCATGAGTTCCTCAGAAGCAGAGACCATGTCTGAGCATATGGGACTTGGTGTAAGAGTCGTGCTGATATCTTCCTGGTGAGACAGAAAAAACAACCAAGTTCTGAAGAAGCCATCACACAATCTGCCTGGGCGCTCAAAGAAAACCGAGGAGGCTGCAGGTGGTGCTGAGGGCAGGCCGCCAAGGACTGTCTCACCTGTGCTTGTCTCTGCATCTCACCCTTAAGATCATCGAAGTACGTGCTTTCTCCTCCATCGTACTCTGCATCAAACAGCTCCTTCAACTTTCTCTTCTTATTCAGAAGCTTTTTCTTGGCATTTTCCTCCTCAGTTGGGTCAGCTTCTTCCTTAATGTCTTCTTCTGTACCTTCGATCTTAAATTTCCAGAATAAAAAGTATTGAGAACTTTCTTTAAACAAACAAGGCAGATTTTTATAGTGTTTGAGTTTGAAAATTCTTGTTCTGACCATCATGAACAAACAGACTTTGGTGCTACTCCACTTCCTCACCTGGCTGGGTGTGCCCACATGCATGAAACAAGTGTCTCCTGGCTAGATGCTCCCAGATACTGTTCAAAGCACTAGTGGGAAGAATGAGGAATTTTTTATGGTGCTTTTAAATTTCATCACTGAATGATGGGAAAAGAAAAACAAATAAGAAGCATGAACTTGGACAAATGATTGCAGAAGGGGGGAGGGATAGTGGATATCATCCAGAAGCTGTACATGTAATCTGTTGCCATGCTTTAGAAAGGTACTATCTATCTGCCAGGGAAGCCAAGATCTACATTTCCCAAAGCAGGTCTCTCTCAGGACACACTGACCTAATCAAGCTGGCAGAGCTGCATCAAAGCCATACCTGAGTATCTGGGCCTGGTTTTCCCTCGTGCACGTCCCCCGTTTCTAGGTCTTCAAAGTCACCATAGAGTTCCTCTGAAAAAGAGCACTTAAATGTCTGTTCTGTGACACCAGCACTGCCCAGCTGCCCTGTGCTCTGCATTCCAACTTCATCTCTGTTGTTTCCTTCACTACACATGCCAAGAGTCCTAAGTTTAGATGGCTTTAAAAAAAAGCATTTCACTAGTAAACATACAAGACTTAAAACCTCGCTTAGCAAAGGACTGTCTTTCACTCTAAGTAATGGACACTGTTTGAGAGACATAAGTGCAGCCTTGAAGGTCAACGCCAAACAACATTTCAAAGGACAGGTGAAAAAACACAGCCTGATAACAGCCTGTGTGAAGTGTCTGAGAAGCCAACACAATATACCATACACTGTGCCTTGGGGAAAGCTAGGACTATATAAATACAGAGCCTGGAACAAAACAATGCTAAGCTCATAGGATGAGTTCATTAATTCATCTATTTATTAATTGTCAGGGCTCTGGACTCAGTTACAGACAGTCCTCTTAAAAACAGACAAGTTAGGAATGCCTTTGGGAGGGTGACATTTCCTAAGATATATTCACCTAACAGTAAGAAGCTCTTATTTATAATAAAAATTATAAAATATAAGCTTATAAGTAGGACTGTGTTGGAAATTTACAGACTAGATAAATAAATAAAAGGGCTAGGAACACAACTCAGAGAGAGGGCAGAGACGCCTGCTGCCAAGCCTGAGGACCCACCAACTCCTGCAGGCTGTCTTCTGTGCTCCACATACATGCGAGCCACACAGGAGCTTTACTATGTTACCAAGGGTCATAAAAAGGAACATGGTTAGACACTGCTTTCATAAAGCATTCTATAAACACTAGGTCCAGCCCATCTGACACCCTCTTCAGACCTTCAAGGGCACGGGCACACATGTGATGCATAAAACATACATGGAGGCAAAATATTTATACAAGAAAAAACTAAAAATAGATTTACAAAAATTGTGAAATAAAATCTAAACTCCAGCCAAGTTTATATGTACTTTCTAAAATTTCCTGCCATTGATATGTGCCTTTTATTTTAAATTTTCCATGACTATTACTTTCACTAAAACAAACATGTTGAGGACAACCCCACACACATACATACAATACCTCTTTATAACAAACCTATGGTAGGTTTTTCACTTTCCTTTAAAGACCCTAAATAGCAAATAGGTGAGCAAGGGCAGAAAACAGGATATTATCTGCCAGATCTCCACAGCATCCACATTTTCAAGCTGACTGTTAGACATTAGAGATGACAGGCAGGAAAATGGCTGCTGGTAAAGTGCTGGGACTTGCAAACTCAAAGGCCTAAGTTCTCTCCCTAGAATTCAGGCAAACAAAAGCCAAGTAAGTGGCTTGCCATCCCGCTTAGGGAGGGGGATCCCTGGGTCTTGCTGGGCAACCAGCCTACCATACCTAGTGAGGTCAGAGAAATAAGAGAGCAAGGCTAAAAATAAATAAACAAATAGGCAGTATCTGAGGAAGGAAGAGCACCTGAGAAATGACAGCTGAAGCTATCCGTGGCTTCCAGAGCCGTGTACACACTCACACAGGAGAACACGCAGTCGTTACTCACCATCCTCTGCTAAGAGCTTGGCTGCATCTTTCTCTTCTTCCCACTTCCCCGTCACAAAGCAATCTTTGATACTGTTCATCACCTTACACACACAAAACAGCACTTGGTTTACACAAAGCAATTATTTTTGAGAAATGATAACAGACAATAATTTGTAAAATTTTTCAGGACAGTTCAAACTGGCCCCATAATCCTAGCATGTACCTGTAATTCTAGTATCATGGTTGTTGGGACAAGAAAATATTCAAGCTCAGTCTAGACTACACAAGGAGTTTTCGGCCAGCTTAGAATAAAGAGACTGTCTCAAAAAATTAGTAAGAAAGTAAACACACGCTTTTTTCCTACAGAATAGCAGAAAAATATCTGCAAATCATGTATAAAAGGGACATGTACTAAGAACACATAAACTGACAAGAGACATGTTCTCAAAATACATACACAACTCTTATAACTAAATGTCTACATTTTTAAAATAAACAAACAGTATGAACAGGTATATAGACAAATAGACAGCAATCACCTGAAAGGATACTTAACAGCATTAGCTATCTGAGAAATGCAAATGAATATCATGATATGACACATTCTATACCTTCTAGTATACCTAACATTTAAGATGATAAATAAAAATAACTCTTGAAGATGTAAATAAACTAGAACCCACAATAAAAAATTACATAGCTTTTTTTTAAAAATAATGGAGAATATATAAGGGAAAAACTTGTTTTCTCTAATCTCATCAACAGTAACTAACATGTTATTCTGATACAGTTCTGTATATAACACTGAGATAAATAAGATAAGCAAGCCCAAGATTTTTCTAATCTTATTCCTTCAGATTCAACCAAGGGCTAATTCTCTAGAAGGAATGTAGTTAAAGACATAAATAGATAAATAATGATCATGAAATTGAGGACGGATATGATCAAAATACATGATGTAAATATAGCATATTATCAAAGAAAAATATTACATTAGGTTCTCTAAGCCACCTTTCCTAGGGAAATGACTTCTTTCCCTTCCCTGTCCTCCTGCCACCCAGCAGCCGTCTGCAGAACAAGCACCCAGTTCCACCTGAACCACCTCCTCCTGATAAGCCCACCTTCCCTTTACCCTCTGTGCGGACTACTCCTGTGTCAACTTGACACAGCCATCATCTGGGAAGAGGGAGCATGACTGAGAAATCAGGATCAACCACCAGGCAAGCCAGTGCTGTGTGGTCTGGATTAATGATGACCAGGGATGGCCAGCTCACTGGAGCAGTGTCATCCCTGGGCTGGTGTGCTAAGAAAGAACACTGAGCCAGCCATAAGAAGCAGGCCACTAGGCATGCTCCTCAATATCAGTTCCTGCTTCCATGTTCCTGCCTTGAGTTCTTGGCCTGACCTCTATGGATGACAGACTGTGAACTATAAGGAGAAACGAACCATTCTTCCCCAAGTTGCTTTTGATTATGGTGTTTTACCCCAGCAACAGAAACCCTAATCAAGACCCCACCACCCTTCTTTGTCACTGAGACACCACTGCTGGGTAAGTCACTTCCTCCCTCTCATTCCCCTGCACTCCTTCCCCAAACAGTTACCACCTGCACACCCACAAGCAGCCTAGCTCCAGACCCATGGCTTTCAAACCTGCTTTCTATAGGAGCTGCCTCTCCTCTCTGATCTTTCCATATGTCCGCCGCCATCTCTGCACCCACAGGCCTAGCTCTAGACCATCTTTCCCTAATCCAACTGCACAGCTCACCCACCTACCTCAGGTCATACATCTGCACTGGCCCAATCCAGTCATCTTACAAAAGTGTTCTCCACTGAGAACTACCTAGGTGAGCCCCAGGACACAATTTAAAAACACAATCATAAACTATCAAAGAATTCAAGGAATTTAAAGAAGGCATGAACAAATGCTTCATTAAACTCCATGAGGGTAATACCCGAGTAATGTCCAAGAAAACACAAATCCATGGATGAATGAAATGATGGAGATAATTCACAATTTGAAACTTAAGTTTAGTAAAGAAACACTGAAGTGAACACAAGCTGAAATAAAGGTAGAATTAAAAACCCTCAAGATCCTGATCAGAAAATGGCAGGAAAGCCTGGCAAGCAGGAGAAGCAGATGCAGAAGGCCAAGACTGGAAGGTAAAGTAAGATCTGGATGAAAGAAGCAAAGAATATAAAACAATGTTAAAGCACAGAAAAGGAACATTCAGGAAATGTGGACACTATCAAAAGACCAATCTTCTAACTAGAGGCACAGCTGAGGGAGAGGAATTCCAGATCAATGGCATAGATCAGATCTTGAACAAGATCACAGAAGCAGACTTTTTCCCATACAGGTACAGGAAACACACAGAACACCAAACAAGGTCAGAAAAGAAACACCCCACAGCATATCATAGTCAAAACGCTAAAGATGCACAGCAAATAAGAGACACTGGAAGCTACAAGAGAAAAAAATATAAGCCCCATATAAAGGAAAATCCTTCCGAATAATACCTGATTTCTCAGGAAGGACTTCTCACTTCTGGAGCAACACATTCTACGTTCTAATGCCACAACTCAGGAGGCCAGGCTGGTCTACAAAGCCAATTCCAGGATAGCCAGAAATGTTACACAGGGAAACCATGTCTCGGAAAATCAAAACCAGGCAAAGACAATAAAACTACAGACCAATATCCTTGATGAACATAGATGTCAAAAATTCTCTATAAAATACTAGTAAATCAAATAAAAGCATGTGTAAAGATCAGCACTCTCATCAAGTTGGCTTTACCCCAGAAATGCAGATATGGTTCAACATACATTAAGTCAGTAAATAAAATCGTATAAATGAACTTAAAGACAAATGTCACATGATAATCTCAATAGACACAGAAAAGGCCTATGAGAAAATCTAACATGCTTTCATGATAAAAGTCCTAGAGAGAACAGGACTGGAGGTAACTCATCTCAACATAATAAAGGCTATATAAGACAAATCCACAGCCAGCACTATCCGAAACAGAGAAAAACTGCTTACAATCAGAGATGAGACAGAGTTCCCTGTTCAGTGGAAACCCTGTCTGCCTACTTCCTCCAACCTCACCTGCACCAAAAGCCCAGATCAATCCACCTTCTGACAGGACCACCCAGCAAGGGTCCACCCAGGACTGCTCCTGACCATACTGGGTACTGTCCAGCTCCTTAGTCACTACCCCTTGACTAAGGTCTATAAAACACCTCCCTGTCTTAGCCTAGTCTTGAGTTCTTGGGCCCCATTCTCTGGGACGGCCCAATAAACCTGCAGTGACCTGTTTTGAATCTGGTCTGATCTGGCCTTTTGTCTCGGTGCAAACCTATCACTGCCCACTATCCCCACTCCTTTTCAATATGGTGCCTGATGTTAGCCAGAGAAGTAAGGCAAGAGGAGACTAAAGGATACAAATGGGAAAAGAAGCCAAAAGATGCACATTTACAAATGGCATGAGATCCCAAAATTCCACCAGAAAACTTCTGGGAACAATCAACAACTTCAGCAAAGTGACAGAATAAAAAAAATCAATTTACAGAGAAAATCAGTTTTCTTCCATACACCAACAACAAATACACCGACAAAGACATGGTTACCCACATAGTAACCATAACATCAAAGACAATAAGGTATCTTGGAATAAACCAAAACAAAGAGACAAAATACCTCTAGAATAAAAACTTCAAAGCCCTGAAGAGACTAGAAAGTAAAGATATCACATGTTCATGAATTGAATACTGTGAAAATGACTGTCCTATGGAAAGCTATTTGCAGATTCAATGAAAATGCCTACAACATTCTGCACAGAAGCAGGAGTAAAATCTTAAGATAAATATGGAACCAAAGAGCATCCCAGTGAGCCAAAGCCATCCTGAGATTTATAAAAAAGAGGCAGCAGTGCTTTCACATCAGTAGCTGAACATTTCCTTCCCTGTCATCACAATACAAGCACTAGAGACCAATTAACTTCAGAACCTGTTACTGCCTGTGTGCTGGAAACACTGATAAGGGCAAATGACCAGTTATGTAATACTGATGTCGAAAACGTTCTTCTAAAATAAGTCTTTAATTACTTCATTGTATTTGAATGTGTGTGTGAGGAAGGTGAAGGGTGGCAGGGACTGGGTACGCAGATGCCAGGGAAGTACTGTGCCACTGATGTACTTCCAGCCCCCATTCTTCCCAAAGCAATCAGAGCATCCGCATTACCTCCTCTAAGTCCCAATCATGAGGCGCTTCCACAAGAAATCTAGAGCAGTCTAGAGAGTCAGCCTTGTGCTTACATCCTCCATCTGGCTGGCTGACACGGAAGAGCCCTCCGAGCTCCTCTGCGGTGTCTCCATCTTCGTCTTCTTTATCCTCTGTCACTAAAGAAGCCACCATAAGAGAAGGGTGAGAATACAAGTTCAGTCCTCTGGACTCTTACCCTGAACTAGTTAAACCACATCTCAGAAGTCAAGAAACTGTGGCCCCTGCTCATTACAGACATGTTGTTTCCCTGGGCCACTCAGCCATAAAGAGCCAAAAGGCCAAAAGGCCACCACTTAATGTGTCTACAAGACTTATCCTCTTGCAAAGCAGCAACAAGAGACCACTGAGGAGTGAGATATTGGAGGCTGAGAAGGGAAAGCATTTAAAGGAAAAGGTCTGACAGAAGATCTCTGTGCAGAGTTCCCTGTCATTAAATGTCTGGAGGTAGAATTCTAAATGAAATCAATACAGATCACTCTCCAGTTTTCTCATTACGGGGCAACTTATTTCTGCATTTTTTCTCCAGAAAGAACTGAGAAACAAGTTTAATAAACTATAAAGATTAGTGAACATGGGCAAAGAGAACACAGGGCTCTCGTTCTTAACAGGAAATGGGGGACGACTTCCACAGGCAGAAATAGGTTTCTAACATTAAACTTAACAAATCTCAAGAAGGATTTTATAAAATGATATAATGAACAATATTCTCATTAAAGCGTTCATGCCAACTGAACAATACATTGTAAGACCAATGTATGGTCCTTGTGACATGATTATAGACATTTGCCAAGGCCAGCAAAAAGCTGAGAATGCTTGATATGCAAGCCTGGTGACCTGAGTTGGATCCTGAAAACCCATAAAAGTGTGGAAAGAGAGACCCAACGCCACACATTTGTCCTGTAGCCTTCACACAAATCCCTGGCATTAGTTCCCTCTCTGTGTCTCTCTCACACACGCACAGTAAGTAAATTTAAAATTTGTTTTTAAAATGTCTGGGAAAATACATAAAAACTGATAGCCAGAAATAATGGATGTCGAAAGTATAATCCTCATCTCATTTCCTTTTCAGAAAATAGTAGAACCTAAAACATTGTGCACTCTGAACAGAGTTCTTTACCTGTCCCATAAATCAGCTTCCGAAGATTTGGAGCTGCTTGTTGCTGCCTCAGAAAGGCCTCTGCTGCCTTTCTGGAAAGGTCTTCCTTCCACTTGAGGGCACCTGAAAGACCAATACCCAGTTACACCTGCTCACTGGCCTCTTCATCAAACTCCACAATGCACTGGTCCGAGGACGTACTCGTGACACATATAAGTAGTTAACAAGTCCAAAGAGCAGACTGGAAAATGTGAGCATCCTACTGGTGACAATAGTGTGAGGAGCTTGGCATTTCCACAGTGTTTACCTGATGTTTCTAGGGAGCTGCTGCTATTCTCCTCCTTGTGATCTTCTTCTTTGAGTAAATTTTCAATGTCACTGGTCTCATCGACCATGTTCTCTGACTCGAGTTGCTGCCCACTGCGCCCCTGAGGACTTGCAAGCTTTCCCCTGACAGCACTTTTGTGTTCCGAGTCTTCCTCTGAACTGAGCTCGGAGTCTTCAGACTCATCCTCAGATGGAAACGCCTCTTCAGCTGTACAATGACCAGAATCAGAAGTGGTGAGGGCTCCTTTTCTCACTAGGGAAGGCTTTCCTACATCCAGTCCGTCCCTCCACTGAGGAGCTGCTGACAACCCTGGCCTACTATCTCCTCCAACAGGTCTGGAATCCTCAGTGTCTCTGTCTCCTGCAGTGGAGTCGCCACCGTCACTGCTTCTGTCGGCTTCCTCTGCCTCCTCCTCCTCTTCCCCAGAGCTCCTCTCAAGATCATCATCGCTATCAGCAAATGCTGGCACGTCTGCCTCACTGTCTTCCTCCTGTTCCTCAAGTTTTGGTCGTTTGCTTCCCCTAACGGTCATACATTTAGGGCTGGTGGTTTTGGAGCTTTCCTCTTCCTCTTCCTCGTCCTCATCACTGGAACCTTCTTCCATTCTGTCATCTTCAGACATCTCCTCATCATCTTCACTATCTTCATCTCCAGACTCATCTTCTGTGTCTCCAAAAACAGCCTTCCGACGTACTCGACCAGTTTTTGCATCCAGCTGCTTTTCCTCTTTTGGCATCCACATTCTGTATTTTAAATAAATAAAATCTAAGTCAAACTGTATAGTGGTTAGCTAGTTTAGAAATGTCAACCCACTGTGCAGAGAAATGGGAGGCTGAGGCAGAAGGGTTCAGGGTTACAGCCTGCCTGAGCTCAGAGTTAAGGTAAGATTATGTGGGCAATTTAGCAACTTAGTGAGACCCTGTCCCCAGATAGAAAGTTAAAGAAAACGTAGTGGGGTGGAGTTTGTTGGCAGAACTGTGCCCTGGCCTGTGCAGAGCCCTGCGTTCACCCCTTTGCATTACTAATAGCATTATGTTCCCAATATGACAGCACACACAAGAAAACTGTGACAAACAACTAAAGAGCGAACTAACACAGCTGCCTAATAAAACACGTGCAAAGCACCAGCAGAACAAGGAGACTCCTGTTATAAACAAACAAAACAACTTATATTTCAGGAAAGCTATTCAAAAGGGAAATTAGCATGTAGTACATTTTCAAAAACTGACTCCAGGTTCAAAGGACAACATAAGCCAGAATCATTCAGTTGTGTCAGAAAATACTATGCCCATGTTCACAGATTAATGGGGATGTGCCTAGAAGACACAAGAGACTCAACCCTGAGGGTTACACCCGGGACCATGCACACATCAGAGAAAAATAACAGTTTGGGGACAGTAACACACAAAAGAAAACCAAAGTCCAGATCCAGCAGTAACACAGAAAGCAAGCGCGAAGAGAAAGCTCTGGGTTAAAGAACGCCAGCAGGCCAGAGTTCTGAACAGTGCTCCATGGGTTGGCTGACTCATTTCTGGGTGTTGCTGAGTGTGGCGATATACTGCATATTTAATAAAATCAATCTAGAATATCAGAGAGAGGAAACAGACCACAGTCAATTCCTGCCCAGCCAACGTCTCAGGCTGAACAGGGTAAGTGCTATCTTTATGGCTCCTCAGCCTGACTGGTCGCTTCTACAGAATGATCAGTTTCTCCCTTCTCCAGCCTTATTATGTATCTTTCCCTGCCCAGCAGTTTTATCTCCTGGTTCAACTCTGTATCATAATCCTAGAGTTAGGATTAAAGGTGTGAGCTACCACTGCTTGGCTGTTAGGCCTTGAGCTCAAAGGAATCCAGAAAGAGCTCTATCTCCTGAGTGATGGGACTAAGGTGTGAGTCACCACTCTCTGATCTTCATGGCTTGACTGTGGGTGATCCTGTTCTCTGATATTCCAGACTGACTTTATTAAATACACAATGTATTACCATAGGTGAGTTTGTAGAGTTTGATACAAGCTGAGGAGATGCCTCAGAAGTTCAAAGCACTCACTGATCTTACCGAAGTCCTGGGTTCTATTAATTGGTATAGAATTACTGAGATGATAAAGTTATAAGACAAAATTAAAACTAAATAAAGATACTCAATGTAGTGCTACATATAAAATTGGGAAATCATCAACTATAAAAAAACTGCAGTATACCATACAGTTTCTAAGTCAGAAACACAAACAGCAAAATGATATATAAAGAATGAGTAGACAAAGAAAATGCTCAGAATATTTAAATTATAAAGTTATTGTGTGTATGTATGTATGTGTGTGCCTACAGAGTTTATATGTACCATGAGCATGTAGGTGGCCAAAGTGGTCAGAGTGTGTCACAGTCCCTAGAACTTGAATTACAGGCATTTGTGAGGCAATAGGTATGTGTGCTGAGCACTAAACCTGGGTCCTCTGCAGAAGCAGGATGTCCTCTTAACCACTGAGCAATCTCTCAAGCCCCAGGAATAATGATCATTAAACTCTTCAATTTTTCAAGTTGCTATTGTAAGCAATAATGTTCAATAATAGTAAAACTGTATGTAGTCTATCATTTTCAGAATGATTATGAGGCATGAGAACAAAATCAATGTCAGGCAATGGCCCACTTAGTGCAACGACACATAAGCATAGAAACTTCCAATCCAGGCTAAAAAATGAGCCAGGTTGGTGAGCATCTACCACAGTGACAAAACAATGTATAGAAGACTTTCAGAGACAATGCATGTGCCTTAGGACAGGACCTGAATGAGCAGCTACACACTACTCTACAATTTTTGTCACTAAAAGATATCCAAGTGCTCTCCTAGAAAACTAAAAGCAATCAATAGAAATGTTTATGTAATATTTGAGCAATATTCTGAGTATTTCTGTTGAAAACAAGTCTTGTATTTGAGAAAATACAATATTATATAATGCTACATAAGTGAAAACCTATCAAGAAACACATAAATATACACCATAGACCAAAAGTCCTGGACTCATTCCATCAAAATAAGAACTGTGATAGTAGAATGGTAGGTAATGTAACTTTTACTTTAACTTTTTAAAATTAAAAACCAGGAAAGAGCCAGTAAAATGGGTCACTGGGTAAAGGCACTCGCTGCCAAACCTGACTGAGTTTGATTCTGGGAACTGACATAGTGAACAGAGAACCAACTCTAATAATCTGTATGCATGCAGGCATGCAAGCACACACAAACTAAGTAATAAATAATATAGAAAAATAGTAGACTTACCCTTGATTATCTATATCCTCTGACCCCAGAGGTTTAGAATCAGAAAAAAGTGTCACTCTGCTTGAAGCCATCTTGGCATCAATACTGGCATGGGTGGAGATGAGACTCTGAACCAGTTCGTGTGTTGGGCCTGTTTCCTCCTGTAAAAGCCAGGGAAAATGTACAAGTGAGGAAGCACAGGACTCTGGAGACATGCTGGCTGCATCATTTCTCAAATGACCCTACACTTGGACTAGAGACGACTCAGCAATTCCAACTGCATACTGCTCATGCAGAATACCTATGAGTTCAGTTTCCAGCAGGAGGCTCACAGCTGCCTGTAGCCCTAGCACTTTCTGACATGTCTGCCTCTGTGGCCACCAGAACATACATGCATTCATGTATACAGACAGACATACACACACATTCACAATGCAGAGATCAACAGGTGCTGGGGAGCCCAGGTTCAATGAACACATCTACAACACAACTCCTGACCTGAGGTTCAGAGAATATCAAAGAGAGAACAGACAAACTGTAAGAGTCAGAGGAGCAGGAGCTGTGTGGTTAAAATTATGTTTCCCAGAAATGACAGGCAAGCAACACCCCTGATGCCTCAACACTGGCTGCTCTGTTCAGAGGTCCTGAGTTCAATTCCCAGTAACTACATGGTGGCTCACAACCATCTATAATGGGATCTGGTGACCTCTTCTGGCCTACAGGTATACATGCAGGCAGAACCCCATATACATAATAAAAATAAATCTTAAAAAATAAAATAAAATCATCACAATTACTTAACACACACACCCCACACACTAATTAGTGCTATGTAGAGAAACCTAGTCTTAAAAAAATAAAAACCAGAATAAGAGCATTCTAGTCCTAAAAAACACTATCGTTGTCTAAAAGATGAGCATGGCAGGGGTACTATCAACTGGGGACTTCAAATCTGAACAGTATGAAAGCAGTATTTTTATTTTCTGCTTCCTACAAAGAAAACATTCCTTTTATCATAACTTGGATTAAAGAAGAAAAGCTTTAAAAATTACAAGACTGACATAATAATTGACCCCTGAAAAAAAAATGTTTAAAGAATAATTCAGAAGAGACCCTTTCTTACCATTTCCTGGAAGCCATGGCTGCCACCGAGGTCAACATAGACAGCGTCTTTGTCATACAGCACACCCCCAACTCCAGAGAGAGGTGCATAGACCAGCTTCTCCTTCTCGTTCAAACAGCGCTTCTTCTGCTGTTCCGGGAGAGCACAGGGGTCTGGGAGGAAACTGACATCACTGACAACAAAATCTCCTACACCTGGAAGACAGAACCCAGGAAGCAACTTGACAAGAGGTCAAGCATTCACCAACCAAGTGTCAGCTGTTGGAAAAACACACCCTGCATCTGCAGACCTGAGGTGTCACAGGGAAAATGCACCATAGGCAGCAGACTGTGATAGCTAGACAGCATCTGCACCCACTCAACACTTTGGCAGGTGATACACAACTGGGTCATTTCTAAAACCTCCAGACCATGGTTCACCTTGTTTGGCTAGTTTTCAATGATGCAGAGTAACAAAAACATCACAAGAGGTTGACAACTCCAGTGTGCTTTACAGTAAGAGAATACCTGGCATGTGAATTTGGCTGTTATTCTTCAGGTAGGCTCCTCGTAAATACCCATAAAGAGAAACTTTTCGGTCACACTTAATGTTTGTGCGAATTTCCTCAGGGTTTGTCAAATCTTCCATCCTAGAAAAATAAAACACAATACAGGAAGGAATGTAAAAAGTGCTTGTACTTCTTGCCATGTGTTGACCATGCTTGTTTATGGGCTGGGCATACAACTAAGTGGTTCAACACTGCCCAGCACATGAGGCTTGGAGCTCAATCTCAAGCACAAGAACAAGACTCCTCCTTAAACACACTGTTTAGAAAACTACAAAATATACAAATATGGAAGCATGGTTCATTGTGTTCTGGAGGACAAGGAGCAAAACTATGACTGCCTCCAACTGGTTCCATATGATAATGCACTCCACAAGATACTTACTGGGTGAGGAAGAGCACAGAACATGTCGAGAAAGCCCCTTTACGGAAGATGTAAGCAGTTTCAATAGGCCTTGCAGACCACTAGGCCTTGCAGACCACTAGGCCTTGCAGACCACTAGGCCTTGTAGTCCTCCCTCAGGGCAGCATGACATCACATGTGCTGGCCTATACCTGGGACTGGGCAGAGCAGCTGTCACGCCCCCAGGCGTGGCTATGTAAACATGGGCCCACCCACCCTCCTGAAAGAAAGTGCACAAGCAAAACTCTTTCTCTTGTGCTTCTCCTGCATCCCTGCTTCCCGGTTAATACACTCTAGTGTGGTACCCAGTGGTGAGAACCTTTAATTAGACACAGGAAACCAACAGAAGAGTTAAGATTAAGCTGCTGCTTTTGGTTTATCTTGGAGACTATAGGCTGAGAAAACAAAACAGAAGTAAACAGAGGTACTAGTAACTGGTGCTCTAGGCACAGGGACATCATCACTAATGCCTCCCTCAGAATTTTCCCATTGTTCTGTTATCCAGCTTGTCCAGTTGGTTTTGTTGTTTGTCTTTGCTTTGAGACAGGGTGTCTCTCTGTGTTTAGCTCTATAGACCAGGCTGGCCTTGAACTCAGAACTCAAGAGATCAGCCTACTTCTGCCTCCTGGGTGCTGGGAACATCACCTGACAGCATGGCTTTGTTTTGTTAAGAAAGAAAGAAAGAATGAATGAATGAAAGAAAGAAAGAAAGAAAGAGGGAGGGAGGGAGGGAGGAAGGAAGGAAGGAAGGAAGGAAGGAAGAAAGGAAGGAAAGTCAGGCAGTGGTGGACACACCTTTGATCCCATCACTCCAAGGCAGATGAAGGTGGATCTCTGAGTTATAGGCCACCCTCATCTACAGATGGTACAGGAAAGTCAGGGCTAAACAGAGAAACTCTTGTCTCAAAACAAACAAACAAACAAACAAACAAACAAACAAAATTCTGGGAATCAGCCAATGGCTTTGTTCATACAAGCCCTCTATGCACTGAACTATATCCCCAGCCCTTAGCTTCACTGAAAATAGTTTATAATTATTTGCCCTACAACTTGTATAGAACTTCCAGTGACTGCACATAATGAGCACTATCACTGATCTTTCTCAAACCTTAAAAAAGTTAAAAGAAATACAGAGTCCAGAAAGAAAAGAAACTCATATTTTACCTGTCTGCCAGGATGTAAGGATGAGAAGTCTGCCATGTGAGAGGCCTAAACTTCATAACTGTAATAAATCGGCCGAGGTTGTGGATCTCTTGGTTCTGATATTCTCCATGCACCATTCCGGAAAGGTAGAACAGCTTGGCACCCTAAACATTAAAGAAACAAAGTAAAAGTGACTGTCAATCACACACGCCAACACCTTAAGAACCAGGGTCGTTAGAAGCCAATGCCTCAGTGCTTTCAAGCCTGGCTGCCTTCTTTGGGGCTTGTCATGTCAGAGTCTCACCAAAGAAACCTCCTCAGTTAAACACCAGCATCTGTGGAGAAGTCACCGAGGTCCCTGAGCAGAGAAGGAACTTTGTGACCAATGGGCCACAGCAGCAAGCAGGAGAAATGGCAGTTCCTGGTCCTTAACTAGCAGAAACAGAGGGTACAGCATCTCATGGATGTGTACAGAGACACATCAAGAGACACAGACAAAGACCATGTGGAGGAAAGAGGCCAAGGACTAGAAATATATGCATACAGGAAAACCCCAGCGAGCTTATAAACAGCTCTTCATTCTGGCTACTTTAAAGGATTACAAGTGACAGGACTCAGGAATAATTGTTTTCCTACCGGGTAGACTTCTGTCCAGAACCTATGCTTTAACCGCTTCTTTGTCTTCTTGAGTTGCTTGTTATGCTTGAAGGAGTCTAGATGGGTGAGAATTCCCATAATTTTAGGAAAGCCGTGTACTTGACAGATGTTTAGAAACTCAAATGTCTCCATTTCAAACCCAAAGCTGGCATCTATAAGCATTAGCACCTAAAATCAGAACACAATTTCTCTCAAAAGCCATGAAAATACTCCACCTAGACCAAGAGTCAGCAAGTTATTCCCCTTGAGTCAAATCAAGCCACTCATTTGTTTAAATATTCAAAAGAATGCCACAAAAGGTCTATTAATATGCATGTTCTCAAAACTACAAAATCAGTATTTCAGTCATTTTAAAACATAGAAAAGCAAAGCAAGCTTATCCTAAGTTTTACTAAGAGTAACACTATTAATAAGCCCCAAATTTAAAAATACATATGTTTAATATCAGTATAGTTTTGATGGGACTAGAGGGAAGTGCCACAACAGTTAGTGCACTTGTCCTTGCAGAGGACCAGGTTCAATTCCCAGCATCCACACAGCAGCTCACAACACAACCATCTATAACTCCAGTTCCAGGGACCAGACACCCTCTTCTGACCTCTGTAAGCACCAGGCAAGCACATGGTACACAGACTCACATGCAAGCAAACCATTCATATACACACAATAAAATAAATGAATCTTACAAAGGTTTTAATCAGGACAAACTTGTAACTTTTATATTTTTAGAGTCTTTCTGGTCTAAGGGACAAAAATCTATAACTCTTTGACATCTAATTAGATAAAATACATACACACACACAAAGACACGCAATCCAGGATGTCTATTATTCTGTTATGTTAGGTTAAGAGGCAACTAAAAAAAAAAAAAGGTAATGACCACCAGTTGCCAAATTCAATTCAGGACCCATGCTTTTCTTGTGCTTAGTACTATATAGATTTTTCCACTGATAAATCCTGACTGGTTCACCCTTCTATAATCATTAATAATGGAATTTTATGTAATGGGTACAAACTACTAGGAGAGAGGGGGTGTCATCAAGCATCTTTCTCAGCTGTGAATCCCCTGAGCTACAACAAAGAAAACCTGCCAGTCGAGTTACATTCACACTCAAATGACCAGTATTGTAGCAACCAATGGCTTTTTGATTGAATGTGAGGCCTGTTCTACAGAATTCATGCCTAGAATTATAAACCTGGTCAAGAGGCCGTGGCTGGGGAGTCACAGGCTCTAAAGGAATCTACTACCGGCATTTAGTCAAAAGGACACAGCGTCAGACTACCTTCTAAATGATCATGTTTAGCCAGGTATGGTGATGCATACCTTTAATGCTAGCACCTGGGAGACAGCAACAGGCATACTTCTGAGTTTGAGGCTAGACTGGTTTACATAGTAAGTTCTAGACCAGAACACAGGGCTCATATTAAGATCCTATATCAGAAGTTAAAAACAATACAAATTGGATTAGCCAACTCTAGGCCTTTTCCAGAGACATTTTCCAATGGGTGGCAGTTAACAGACTTACTGCTGGTCAAAGTGCTAAAATAATGACTGCTTGGCCCTAAACAGAACATTGATACTACTGTATCCCCCTCTCCACAGTTCAGTAATACTGCAAAGACAGGGTAAAAGAATGTTAAAAGCCAAGAATGCACTCAAGAACTCACTGGATCTGTGGTTACCTGACCAAGACAGCCCATCACCACTCCCTCATGCATGGGTTTCCACCCATACTGAGACCTCATGCAATTAATGGATTCTGAGAGGGGCATTGCTGATAAACTGCCAGTGTTCCAATAAATAACCAAACTTATATAAGCAGCCATAATTAAACAGCGGGTCAAATAAATCACTAAATAAATATAAAGACATCAGCCAAGCATGGTGGAGCACACCTTTAATCCCAGAACTCAGGAGGCAGAGGCAGGTAGACCTGAGTCCAAGGTCAACTTGGTCTACAGAGCAAGTTTCAGGATAGCCAGGACTACACAGAAATCTTGTCAAAGTGTGTGTGTGGGGAGGAAGGGGGGTAAGACGGACCCCTCGAATAAGACAAACTACTTAGTTGATGGGAACCTCAATTTCATCATATGTAAAGTATAATACATAATAAGCACATAGGTGGTTATGTGAGAGAAATTTACAGAAAGCTATTAGTGCCTAGGAGAGTTGAAGAAATGGCAGGCATTGTGCAACTGTGTGCATTGTATGTGTGTGTGCATACATGTATTGGTATAATCTTGCCATGTGTGGGTCTGTGTATTCATATATTAATTGTGCCATTATTTTCTCAACCCTATAGTTTCATTTAGGTTTTAGAATGCATTCATCATACATACTCCATTTTGTGATAGTAACAATATCATAATTTCAGCCACTTCTACTCTACCTTTCCTGCAAATGAGATAACAAGCCATCACACTATCACACATTGTGATCCCCAGTCAAGTCACTGACTTACCAGATCTGCTACCTTAGCTAGATCAATCATTACATTGATGTCACATCCACATTCAATAATGGTAAGTCTTCGCTTTTTCCCTGTAAGTACAAAGAGGAAAATTTTACCTTTTAAAAATCTTGAAAACACTCCATCATTAACTCTATACTGACCATATTTTTAACTCACCCCATAAGACACCACCCACTTCTATAGGAACATATGATAATTCATTTTTATGATCCAAACTATCAAACTAGTGTCAATTCATCCTGGTTCCCTTACATTGTTCTCTCCTTGATCTTAAAATAAACCAACTGTACCCAGATAAATAAAGGTATGAAAAAGGCACAATCCGGGGCTGGAGAGATGGCTCAGCGGTTAAGAGCACTGACTGTTCTTCCGGAGGACCTGAGTTCAATTCCCAGCAAAACCACATGGTGGCTCACAACCATCTATGATGACATCTGTATACTGTACCCTCTTCTATATACTGTATACATAATAAATAAATAAACATTTAAAAAAAAAAAAAAAGAAAAAGAAAAAGGCACAATCCTAGATGTACTTTATATGACCATGATCCTGCTGAGCCACAGGGTCCATCAAAATTTTCTATACTCTCAATATGGCTAAAAATACCATCAAACTTAATATAACAGGATGTTCATTAGACAAGCCATTATGTGACTGTACTACTAAAAATAGAAATATCACCAAACTTAATAAACCAAAATGTTTGTAGAACAGTATCTTTGACAGTAAAAATATGATTAAGAAAAAGCCAAAGACAAATTAATGTCCTACTCCATCACTACTGGAACAAGGCACTTCAGTTTCTATCAGTATCATTTGGGGAACTGACTTCATTTTCCCTCACTGAAGCACAGAAATCATAATCTTGCAATTTGGGAGCCAGAGACGGGTGAATCTGTAAGTTCAAGGTCAACCTGATCTACATAGCAAGTTCTAGGAGAGACAGAGCTATGCAGAGAGACCCTGCTTCAAAAACAGAAACAAACAACAAGCACACAAATCCTCTTCAGAGTACCTTTGAGAAGAAACAGATGTGTGGGGTACACGGGGGTAACTTATGAAATAAATGTGCTCACAATGACAGTATCAGTGCTAAGCCTTTCTAAGAAACACACTTGGAAAAATCAACCAATCAGACTAAGGTGGTATATATCAACATTATTATGTCTAAGCAGTTACCTTTGAAGTTACTGGCAACTCAGTAAAAGCAAATATATGGTAATATGATCTAACAGTATTGGTATTATATTTTCTGCTTGTGCAAACAAAACTCAAGTAGGGTATCCCTGAGGAAACAATAATTGCCACACCAACTCCAAGACATCACTCCCTACCTGACACAATTGTCACAGGGCCTCTGATCTCAGTCAACCTCTGTCTGGTAAAATTCCGAATGAGACACCGGATCAAAGTGCTCTTCCCAACTTTGGGAGGCCCCATCACCACCACCACTATTGGTGGGGGTTCCAGTGGGGTTCTGTCAACCACTGGAATATGATGCTTTTTTGTCTTTAAATCTTGAGTCCTATTTGTTAAAAAAAAAAAAATTACTTCCAGAAAACAAAAGACCTTAACATGTTAAAGTTAAATTTTATAGAGAACAGATAATACACAGATACAATTAACTGGCTAACTTCTACTCATCCCCCCTCCACTGTCCAAAATCTATTCTTCAGTAAAGATAAAACAGATGACTAGAAAATAAAGCTAATAATAAAACACATCATGAATTAGAGGTAGAGATAGTATGTAATAGAAAGGTAAAGTGGGAATAGTATATAATACAAGTAGTGATATAGGAGATAAAATATTCTATCAATCAACTGACTATTTAATTTGTGCCCTGGACCTGTTTTCTTATCCACAGAACTGGGATGAGACTAACTCCTAGCTTCTTAATGAAGTTGAAAGAATTTAATTCAGGCTGTGGCCTACACCTTTAATCCCAGGACTCAGGAGGCAGAGGATCTCTGTGAATTTGACACCAACCTGGTCTACAGAGTAAGTTCCAAAAAAGCCAAGACTACATAGAGAAACCCTATCTTGAAGAAGCAAAAATAAATAAAAGAATTCAGTTCAGTAATGTGTAAAGGAAACTGCTGGATATATAGAATGTCTCCCTAAAAACAGTTATGTTATCTTAGTACTTTACATTAAATAAAGGATGGGGGGGGGTCACCAACACACATCACACATATTGCCATGAAGATAAAGTTTACAAATTTTTTCTGTTCTAATATAAATTCTCTTCTCTTGGGGAAAAAAAAGGCAAAGAGCAGATGTTGGGGGCAACATGTTTCTTTGGTTAGAGTCATAGAATATTAGAGAAAGCACTACGGCATGCCTATGTTCTTCACACCTGAATTAGACTCCCAAAGCCAAATGCTATTTGAGAGAGGCTTCTAATACTTAATGAAATGGAAGAGCCATCAACCTCAGCTAAACACACCTGTGAAAGGACCGTGCCATGCGCACAGCAGACTGAAATGCAAATGCTTTAGGGTTTCTCTTTCGGGCATCCTCTTCATCTCCGAGCTGTAGATCCTCAAGATGCCGTTTTTTCTTCTTCTCGGCTTTAGGCCCACTGTGCTTCTTTCTGTGTTTCTTGTGGTCCTGGGTCTCCATGGTGGCTATTTACCAACTAGTAATAAGCTTAACCTATATGGGACAGGGTGGCATGGTGGTGGGAATATATTATAATCAGGAAAACATGGAGGGAAGTAAGTTTTTTTTTCTTTATGAAGTAACGATATACTTGTTCTCTGAATAGAGGTAGAAACTACTGAGCCATCTTCTTCAAATGTATTCTTCCTTATGCCATAAAGTAGAAGTTACTGGCACTAATCCTATCCCTTTTACTATATCTTATATATCTGAAAACCATCGACACTGTTGATTTTTGTGATGACAGAAATAGACTCTATCTGCGGTTCTCAATAAAGTAGCCATTAACTACACGTGGTTACAGAGAATTTCAAACGTACCTTGAGAAACTGAAAAGCAGTCTTAAACTTTAATCAATTTTAAACTGAAAACAGCCATATGTGGCAAGTGCCAACTCTGCTCGACCACTCAGGCCTAGCCATACACTGAACTAATTGACTTGCTCTCTAACTTAAACGAAAACAAACAGAAAAGTTTAAGACATCACATCAGTGCTGGACAGACCGGTCCAGCAGCAACTGGATGGAAGCACGTTTTCGCTACCTGTGCTCTCCACTTTTTGCCCGGAAAAGCACACCCAACAGAGTTAGGTATGACCGAGGTCACCTACTGGAAGGACCCCCTCGCCGCCACATCCCCTCAGAGTTGGGCACCTCCCGCACTCCCCCGAGCACCTCTCCGGAGGTTAGGAAACTCGCCTTCCAACCCAGACGCGCAGCTTGGAAGCGGCAGCCTGTCGGAGGCTTGAGGACTAACCTCACCCGGAAGGAGACTGAGAGCAAACGCCTGCCAGACTCGGACAAGCACCGACTCTCACAGCCTCTACAGCGCCGGCATGCCAGAACGACACCGGAAGCGGAAGTTGTCCTACGCATGCACCCGCCGGAGGGGAACGAGAGCAGGAAAGAGATCCGCGGACGACTTTCCAGGGGAAAGCCGGAAGCAAGCTCTTGATTGGCTGAGGGTGTGCGCTGGCGCGTCTGCGGGATTTGCCATGGTTCTGCTGTTCTACAAATAATGGAGTAAACGATTCTGTCTCCTGCCCAAGATGGTCTACAATTCGGGTCTTTAGCCAGGGCAACCCAGATGCCAGACTCCCGCAGGAGAGAGCTGCGCACGCTGACTCCACACCACACCAAGGGTCCGGGCGGCCATGTAGCCTCGCCCGCTTGAGTGCCAGAGGAATCACAACCGGTCCCATCTGGAAAGCTCAGAAATCCTCTACCCAGGGCTAGTCCAACAGCTACCTCTCAGTGTTAGAAATGTCATCACTGAGAGCACTTAGATTCTTCAGCTTTGTATTGCCCTCTCATGCCAGGACTGACAGGCCAGGGGCAGAGACAAACTGCTTCTCCATGCTCCTGGAGAGGACTTTTTCTCAAGAAACATAGCCGCTTACCATTTTCCTTGTGTTCAGCCTTGTATTTCCAGGATTCCTTCCAGTCCCACCTGAAGAAAAGCCCACAAAATCCAACCCCCAGTTCCAGTTATTTTCTTCAACAATGCTGAACTCAAAATGCAGGCAGCCCCTATCTCAAGAAAAGTAAGAAATAGGTTATTGCACCAAGTGTGAGTGACTGTGGCCTGGGAATGAGGACTTAGGTTCCCACCAAATAACGTGTCCATGCAAAATATAGCTCTCACCTCAAAGGCAACAAGAGCTTATTGTTCAAATGAATAGTGATAATGAGCTAAGAACATGGATTCATGTTGCCTCAAACTACCCTGCTTGGTACCTTTTCATAGCATGCCAACACAAAACAGATGTAAAGGCTTATATGGAAATCATAAAACAAAATCGAAGGTTCCGCAATTTACAGTTTGTAAGATCTGCGCTCCTCTTTCTTCTTATCCTTTGACCATCATTCCATCCTTCCTGCCTCCCTCCCCCAACTACTATTTCCCAAATTCAGCAGAAAGTAGTTATAGGAAAGTACTACATTGCTCCTTACCATCAACAACAAAAAGCTGAGATGTAAGGTCACAAACTAACAAACTAACTAAGGCTAACTGAGGCCTATTTAACAAAGTAGTCCCTACCTATACCAAGGTCTTACTGGCTGGCATATCAGACCCCCTACCCTGAACTCTCCAGCCTAGGCTGAGCTTCCCTTCCTCTTTTCCTTCCCCCTCCACCCTCTTCTCATACAGCCCAGTTTAATCTGCTGGTCACATTCAGCCTGGACTTTCCTGACTATGCTCCCCCTAATGTCTATACTAAAATCTTCAATCCCTTAAGAGCAGCCATGTCCTCCTATGTTGCACGAATTCTGGTTGTAGTGAAAGACTCAGAGCCAGATATCGGGGAAAGGCTGAAATACCAGAGAGAGGAAGCACCACAGTCAAATCTCACCCAGCTATCTTCCAGCTTCCTCAACTTCACTCCTGGTCACTTCTAATTGCTGCCGTTTTCCTAAGCCTGCCTTAAATAACATCGCCCAGCTGTATACATCCAGGTTAAGATTAAAGACATGAGCTACTCTATTTGGTAGTCAGCCTTGAACTCACAGAAACACAGAAAGATCTCTGTCTCTGGAGTTATGGGATTAAAGGCCACCACTCCCAGCTTTCCCTGTGCTGGGATTAAAAGTGTGTGCCATTGAAGCCCAGCTGTTTGGCCTTGTACACAGAGATCCAGAACTCCTTGAGCTATGTGAGTTACCACTGCTCTGTTATCCCTGGAGCTCCCAGAGAGCTACCTCTGCTTAGTTTTGACTATGGGTTGATCTCTTGATATTCCAGGTTTTAATAAATATGTAACATATCACCATACTCCTATTTTTGTTAATGGTCTGGTCAATCACACTATGTATATCTTTCTATTAGGGCTTTCACAGTAAGGGATATTTATTCCATGTATCTATTACAATGGAATTACTTGGAATTTAAAGTGCTTGGAAACATTATTTGTACTAAAAATGCTGTTCACAGTATAGTTATCAATGTACATCTAAAACAGATTGTCATTGTAAGCAGTTGTTTGTATGATAATAGCCTGATGAAGCATTTTAAGCTTTCAATTTTAGGAGGCATACTCTATAAGATCATAGACATAAAGCAATCACCCCTATAGCTATTCAAGTGGCCATTTTTGAAACAAGTTTTTAGGCATCTTATGAAATTTTTAAGATAATATCAATGGCCATAATTAAACTTATCTGGTGTCAGATATATATTACTTGTCTATTTAACCAGAGATACAAACTGTTAACTGTTGTGGGATAATCTTTTTTTGTACACTATGAAGAGAGATGCAGGAGTCACCAGAAGAGGCAGAGGGAGCAAGACAGCAACAAGAGAACAGGCAAAGCCAGGAGTCCCTTGGCACATGTAGATGAATAAGAATGATTTAATTTTAGTTTTAAGAGCTAGTAAGTAACAAGCCTAAGCTATCAGCCAAGCTTCCATAATTAATAAGAAGTCTCAGTGTGATTATTTGAAAGCTGGCTATTATGACAAAAAAGTCTGACTACAGTTAAGTACAAGAAAAATAATTGAGGATTATCTGGAACATAATCCCTAGCATCCCAGGTCCCAACGGAGCTACTCTCCAACTCAGAGGCCACATCTGTATGGCATACCAAGTCCCAGCATCCCCAAAAGTCAGAGGTCACACTTCACACCCCCAGGCACCTTAACACCATTGTTTCAAAATTAATTTGAATATCATTTCTGATATCAGAGTACACATCTCTCATCCTCTGTCAACCTAATGCCTAGCACCTTTGGGCATGTGCCTTGTAAAAGAGAATGTTCTGGAGTTCCATGTCTTAGCTGTTGGACTCTGTAGAGCCATTTGTGACAAAGAAATAGGCATGCAAATATTTCTTTAGTATGTGTAACTGTTAAAAATGTCCTTAATATTTTAATATCCCTAGAGAAAGTCCTAACTGACTTGTTGTCCTAATTACCTTTCACTGTCAACTTGACACAGAGTCATATGATCATCCAAGAAATGAGCCTCAATTAAGGGCTTGCTCAGGAAGGATTAGCCAGTAGGCATGACTACGGAGTTGGGGGAAGTTTGCTTGTTAACTTATTTAGGGTAATGAGGACCACCATGGGCAGCACCATTCCCTGGCTAAGTAGTCCTGTGCTTACCGTTAAGAAAATACGGTAAGCATAAACCTAGAGATTGAGCCAGCAAGCTCCAGATCTCCATAGTTTCTGCATAAAGTTCCTGCCCTGACATCCCCTGGTGATGGACTGTGGTCTGAAAGTGTAAACCAAAAGAAAAAAAATTCTGTTCTCCCATAAATTGTATGTGGTCAGTATTTTAACAAAGTCGAATGAAATGTGAACACTAGTCTTTTACAAAATTAAAATGGTTTGAAAGACATCAAAAACACAAAACTAACATGCCCTTGATACTCCTGAAAATAACTAGTTAAAAACCTCTAACCAGACAGTGATGGCATGTGCCTTTAATCCCAGCACTTGGGAGGCAGAGGCAGGCAGATCTCTGAGTCCCAGGACATCCAGGGCTACACAAAGAAATCCTGTCTTAAAAAGCTCAAAAAGGTAAACCAAACAACAACAACAAAACCCTCTGGACACTTTATCTGTTTTTGCATTTTTCAAATCCTTTTAAAAGTCACTGTGAACTAAAAATTATGAACTATCTATGTTTTTTCCAGGGCTTTTTTTTTTAATGGGACGATTTATATGAAGTATTACATTTATCAATTTGTGTGTACTGAGCCATCTCAGCATCTCCAAAATAAAAACCAATTTGTTCATAGTGAATGATCTAGTTTAAGGGGATAGTTTATGTGTTTGTATAACTTTTGGCAATTTCATATATTTGTGTACAATATATATGCTCTGATTATGTGTACCACCCATGACCTTCTGTTGTTGTATTAAGTTTCTGACCTGGACTTTCTAGTCTATCTCAGAGGTTTGATCTCACTCTCAGCCCCACTTAACCTCAAATAATCACACACAGACTTATATTATCTTTATGATGATCGGCCTAGGGCCCAGGCATATAACTTGTTAATTCCTTCATCTGAACTCAAACCATCTTGTTCAGCCGTGCAGCTTGGTACCTTTTCTCAGAGCAGCATTTCAGCTTCTTTCCTCTGTGTCTCCTATAAACTCTGGAAACTCTATGGCATCTGTCTGGTGTCTCTGTCTGCTCTGAGATTTTCCCAATCTAGTAGCTCCGCTTACACTTCCTGTCTGCCTTCAGCCAATCAGCTTTTTATTAAACCCGTGGGTGGGACAAATATTTACATCATACTATAATCCCACTATATTCTGTTACCACTCTTCCTATCCTACTGACTTCTTTCTTCTTCTTCTTCTTCTTCTTCTTCTTCTTCTTCTTCTTCTTCTTCTTCCTCTTCTTCTTGAAAACTCCCCCTCCTTTTATGCTGGTTTTATGAAGGACTTATGAGGAGGTACATCTCCCATGCATTTATCCTTCTCTTTGGTCCATAGTATTCTTTCCTGCATATTCTATAGGAATAGTGGCTGGTTATATGATTAAAGCAGATAAGGGAGGTTCATCCTAAGCTGACAGCCAAACTCATCAGTGTCTTCCTCATGTCCTCTGTCTTTGGAGGCACAAAGAGCACAGTACTGACAGGGTTGTGGATCCTTCCTCTAAGGAGCCACTTGGGCAAGGCAATGTGTGGCAGAGTTAAGAGTCCCTGCAAGGGCCATGGAGAAACAAAGGATGTAAAGCTGGATCATGGTGGAGACTCCAAGATATTTGACATATAGAAGCAGTGAGTCATCTACCAAGGGGAACTGCATACAAGGAATGCAGCTAGCCCAAGAGAAAGAAATAATGTTGAAAGCAACAAAGCAAGAGTGGTAGGGCTATCCAAATCCCTTAAAACTGAAGGCCCAGATACTAGACACACATTTGGGATTTGCAATACTTGTTTAGGTCCAGTATTTCCTCACTATGTCCCCATTTCTTGGTTCTGAAAGGGAAAGTACATTCTGTGTCATTATGGGTTGAAAAACTGTGATTTGGATTGTTTTGTTTTTAATCTACAGGGTGGTAACATGTAAGATATTGCCTTAAATCTCAAAAGAAACTTTAGATTTGAATAGTGGGGCTGTGAAGGACTATGGGGTCTTTTGGAGTTAGAATGCATTTCGTAACATCATGAGATATCTGAATGCCTACAAGATCTAGGATCCAAATGTGCTAGCCTGAATTAGAAAATCACCATAAGCTCATGTATTGAACACTTGGTCTGCAGTTGGTGGTTCAGTTAGGTGTTGCAGGCACAGAAAATGAAACACTGTGTTCTCTCATATGTGGGTCATAGCTTGAAATCTTCTGTTAAATGTATCTAATTTGGAGTACTCATAGAAAGCAGGAATCTACTAATGGGCCTTTGCAGGATTATACAGGGGGTACATAGATGTATTAGTTAATAAAAGAATAGTAGATGTGCTAGTTAATATTCTATTGGTGTGCTAAAAACCATGACCAGAGGCAAGTTAAAAGAGTTTACTTTGGCTTATAGCTCCATGGGAACAGGATTCATAATAACTGGGTAATAATGCTGCTAGGAATAGTAACAAAGAGATCACATCTTCTGCATACAGGAAACAAAGTCCATTGTAGTAAGTATGTCTATGTCCTGTCAGAAAGCTCCCAAATAATGACACAGAGACTTTTTTATTAATTATGAAAGCTTGGCTTATATCTTAGGCTCGTACCTAACTAGGTCTTATAATTTAAATTAACCCATTTATTTTAATCTACATTCTGTCACTTAGTGTTACTTCTCTTCTACCTTGCAATTCCTGTTTCCAAGTTTCCCAGCATTTCCTCCCTTCTTCTTCCCAGAATTCTCTCTATCCCTGGAAGTCCTTCCTAACCTCTTCTTGCCTAGCTATTGGCCATTTGGCTCTTTGTTAAACCAATTACAAGTCACCTTGGCAAAGACACATATTCACAGAGTAAACTAACATTTCACAACATTTTCCCCCTTTTGTCTAAATAAAAAGGAAAGGTTTTAACTTTTAACAGAATAAAACTATATATAATAAGAATAATTATCATGTAAGAACTGAATTTACAACATCTAGTCCATTTGTATTTGGCAAATTTGGAAAAATACTCTATTATCCTATCTTGCTGAATCCAAAGTTTTATACCAAAACCATTTTCTATCATAACTTGTCTTACTCTCCTAAAAATATCTTTTTAGACCAGAAGACATCTTTTCAGATAAACAACTTAAGCTTTTATGTTCTTCAACCTTATATGTAAGTTTCTTTTCTGAATTTGGAAACAGAAAAAACTATAACTATTTAGTCTTCACCCCTATCACAGACCCCAAAAGGATAAAATATTCCCTGGGTAAACAGGAATTGCAGAGCAAGAAATTTCCAAAGCTAAGAAAGACATAGATATCTGCTTGCCTGAACAATCACCCCGAGGTTCCTCTGCAATGTTCAGATAGACATATGCCTTTGGCTTATGGGCCTAGAATATCTGACAGACTTTTTGGGAAGAAAGAATTTGAAGGACTGTCCTACCTTGTCTTGGAAAAGTTAAGCAGTTACCTTCTTTTGTGTCCTGCTTGTCCAACTTGAATAGATACTGTCAGCAGTCGAGGCAAGGGCAGTTTCTTTACCCAGTGGATAAACTTGCCATAAATAAAAGCACATTCCATGTGGAGGTTCTTCTATGTCCATCAACCTCATTTGAAGTAAATTGATGCTGCCAGGAGCAGACATACTTCACAGTAATGAAAAACCTTCCATTATTAAAACATCTTAAATGTCAAATTCTGTAAGTCTCTGAACTGTTTGAAGACAATCTAGCTAAAATATATCTTCATTTGACCTTAAAAACATTTAACATAGTCCACAATTGGATTGTTGTGGATGACTAGCTCCTAACTTAAATTTTTAATTATACTTTTTTTTAAAAATGAGACTCATTTCTTTTTTTTAAACACTTTTATTTATTTAATTAATTATTTGCCTTGGTGTTTGCCTGGAACTGGAACTACAGACAGTTGTTAGCTGCCATGTGGGTGCTGAGAATCGAACCTGGGTCCTCTGGAAGAGCAGACGGTGCTCCTAACCACTAAGCCTTCTCTCCAGCCCCAAATTTTTAACTATTCTAAGTAGTTTAAAATAATAGATTCCAGGGACTAGAACGTAATACTAAATTTGCAAATGAGCTACATAGATACAATACTTTACAGAATAAAAAATAACCTTAAATTTGTATCAACATACAAAAATCTATACCAATGTAAAATATTTGAGACTAATTACTGTTTTAGTTTGCATGTAGATTCAATAATCTACCCTTTTGTCATATAGGGGTTTTTTTAGTATTTTTTCCTGACCATGACCAGTAAAAACTCACAACCACCCTCCCTAGATTATGACAAACATCCATAACTCACTGAATGAATAAAAATCACCTACCCCACCTCTTGGGAATATGGGCATCAAGTTCCTAGACTGCTTCCTATTGTCAGAGGGAGATGACGTCTTTAGGAAACCCTAAGAAAATTGGGATAATAGTTAAGTCCTGAAAGATCAAGATGTATTATTTTTGTTTAGTTTTTGTGTGATGGGAAAGTATAGGACATAGCTGAAGTTCTAGCTGAGTAGTGTGTGAGACTGGAACATCTCAGCTAGTAGCTTTGAAGTTGTTCTTTATGCAGAATTTTGAAGAAACTGTAGTAGAGGCATTATGAGATACTGGGTTACCAGAAATACTTGTCATCTTTGATGTCTGGTCCCTTTTTTCTGTAGACAAATAAACTTTTAAAGGTGATATATGTGTGTGTATTTGCATTAATACAAATACAGAATTGCAGCATGCATAAATCAGCTAAAGATACTTTTTTGTTTTATGTTTGAGCAGGTAAGAGGTATCTGTTAACTTTGTAAGTCTATTTGGACTGTATAACCAAACTGTTATGAGGGTTCTGTAGCCAACAAGATTTATCTTGTCTCATGCAGTCTCAGCTGTTCCCATGTAGAGAGATCAGCATATATGTCATCTGTCCTATAATCTTTCTTGGCATTTTCCCCTCATGTCTGTAGCCAACATTTTCAAAAGGTCTCCCCCTATCAAATCTTATCTTTATTAATTTTGAGGGAAAACAGCAGTTTTCATTTTCTGTGGAAACAAAAGCACAAACTCTCCCCAAAAACAACACGTTTTCTGACTTTCATTCTAAAGTTAAGACATTCCTAAATTATATAGGCTGGTTTAATTCAATAGTCCTTTCGACAATCTAATGTTTCTCCATAGTTGCAATTTTCTGTTCATTAGAATTCAAAAATTTAAAGTTAAGAAAACACCATATAAGAACCAAACTCTCTGTGGTATACTATTTTCCTTCCTTGCATGGCTTATCCATTTTACAATATTTTCCTTGTTCTTTAAAGACTTTATATTTTCAAACTATTTTTATGACTGTCTATATCCATTCTGTTTTTCTTTTATCCTCACCTAAATACATTTTCAAGTATTTCACATGTGTTTTGGAGGTTGGTTTTTTTTTCTGTCTAGTCCTGGCTTTCCTGTATATCTGCTGTGTTCTCAAAAGAAAAAAAAAGTGATCCAAATTTTAAATTGCCAGGCTACTGCCACATGGCTCTGATGGCTAGCTCCAACCCATCAGTTCCATGAGCCTCATGCTAATGGGTACCAGCCCTGGCACCAGAGCAGCATTTACTGGGAATTTGTTGTATCTGTATACATGCCCCACATTGGGCTCCATAGCTAGTAAGTCTTTTTCTGTCCTGTAGTTTTTTTTTTTTCTCTTTGGGGACCTACTGTAAAGATTCTTGGCATTCCCTAACTGAGCCCCTTCGGCTCAGATGAGATTCACCTTGCACGGGGGCACGCCCCTGGGCATGGCTACATAAACCCTGCGGCACTGCATACAGAAGCACCTCCCTAGACCAGGAAGCACCTCCCTGGACCTGGAAGCATCTCCCTGGACCCATGATGCATACCCGTGCATGTCCCTTCCCTTAAAAGCGACTATGAGCACATGCTCTGGCCTTTTTTCTTCTCTGTCCCCTGACTTCTGTTCTGCTCCTCTGTCTCTTTACCTGCCTGGGACTCCTCTCTTAAATAAACTCTAGTGTGTGGCCTTGTTGGCCACTTGCTTTTACGCGTGAAACTAACACCTACCACCTAGATCCCAAATAAATACATGGAGGCATATTCTTACTTATAAATTCCTAGCCTTAGCTTGGCTTGTTTCTAGCCAGTTTTTTATTTTTCATTTGTGGGTTCTGGCCGGTTATATCTGATCAAATGAAAAGCATTTGTTAGTCTTATAAGTTTGTTTAGGTTGCATGGTCATGCCGTTTGATAAACTATTGCCTCTTCTAATCAAGAGGTCTCTCCTGTTTGAATCTAATATTTATTATAGCTTTTCTTCTCCTGTATTAACAAAAGAAAAACCTCTTTCCTAACATAACACATATTTAAAGATACTAAAGGATTGTAAACACTATCTCTAGGGATCTTTATTACCCCTTTCTATTTATTAAGTATATCTTTTAAAGTGTAATTAAATCTTTATATATTTACTTGTCCTGTAGGATTGTGTGGTATACCTACAATGTGTTTTCTGTTGTAATATGCAAAAAATGTTTCATTTTACTGGAGTCATATGCTGGAGCATTGTCAGTCTTAGTTTGTACAGGTATCCCCATAATGGCCACAACTTCTAATAAATGTGTAATTACAGAGTCAATCTTTTCAGAATTCAAAGCAGTTTCCCATTGAAATCCTGAATATGTATCTATGGTATGGTGTTCATATTTTAATTTTCCAAACTCTGCAAAATAAAATACATCATTTTCCAAATTTAATTTATTTGAGTGCCCTTCAGGTTACTTCCTGCAGGTAGTAGACTTTGGTTATATAAATGACAAGTAGGATATTTCCTAATAATTTTCTTGGCTTGTTGCCATGATGGAATTTTTTTTAAACCATTGGTATTAACATAGTGCTTCTTATGAAATTCTGAGGCATCTACCCATTTCATACCAATAATTGATCAGCTTTATCATTAGTTTATGTTACAGGATCTGATAGACCTGCATGAGATATGCTATGTGTTATATAAAAGGAATTATTTTTATTTCTGATCATTTCTTGCAATTGAATAAATAGCAAACTTAACCGAATCATCTGGAATAGGTTCAGCAGTTTAAATATGTAAAACAACTCTTTCTGTATATTGGGAATCAGTAACTATGTCAAGAGGTTCTAAAAGCTGGGACTCCAGAATGGAAACCAGGGCTAGAGAGATGGCTCAGAGGTTAAGAGCACTGGAAGCTCTCCCAGAGAACCCAGGTTCAATTCCTAGCACCTACATGACAGCCCACAATTGTAACTCCAATTCCATGGGATCTGGCATCCTCACACATACATGCAAGTAAACACCAGACACATAAAATAAAAATAATTTTAAAAAAGAGGTTCTGGAAAAACCTAATAATACCATAAAAATAGCATATAATTTTGACTTTTGAACAATATCATCAGGGCTTTGAGCCCCTTTATTTAAATTTACTGACTTACAATTTGCCTTTTCTGATATGTTTTTATTAATATAGAATGTAGGGGTCCCAGAAGTTGGTGCTCCCCATATAGTGTGAGGAAGGATCCAATTAGTTCTCTTTATAAATTAAAGTCTCTTGATTTTGTGCTATTTGTTGCTAATCTCTCCCAAAAAAATTATTGTAAGGTCTTTGCAAATGTTCATTTTTTTTGTCCATAATAAAGACATATTAGCATTAGTATAAGATCCACAATTTCTGCTGGATCTATTTCTGTTAATTGATGAAGTCTTAATTTTCTTTTCAGAATTAATTTAGAAAACTTTTCTACATGGGTCTTTATTTTTTTTTACTCTGTTTGGTAAAAATATCCATTCTAAGATATTATCTTCTCTATACAGTAGAATCTCTGTAAGGGAATGCATAGAAGGTAAAATAGTCAGAATACAATCAAGCTCCGAATCCAAACAATTCATATGGACATCCTGTAATTTCTTTTTTACCAAAGCCAATTAATTCTCTCTCAGTCTGATAATTTTCTTGAACTATTTAAGTCCTTATCACCTTGTAATATTTAAAATAAATTACTTCATTCTTGAGTTGTCAATCCAGTTGTGGGCCACAGACAGTTAATATCCCCCAGCAATTCTTAATAATTATTAAGAGTTTGTAATTGATCCCTCCTGATTTGTACTTTCTGTGGTCAAATATTTTTGAGACAAGGTTTATCTCTGCAGCTTTGGAGCCTGTCCTGGAACTCATTCTGTAGACCAAATTGGTCTTGGACTCAGAGATCTGCCTGACCCTGACACATGAGTGCTGGGATTAAAGGTGTGTACCACTGCCTCCTCCTATTCCTCCTCCTCCTCTTCCTTCTCTTCCTTCTCCTCCTCTAACACTGCCACCACCACCCAGCAGTACTTGATTATTTTTGTAAACACATCCTATATTGTATGTAATTAATAGAATCTCCTCTTTGTATTTTTCTGGAGCAATATGTAATCCCCAATGAGGCAAAATTCTCATTACTTCTTTAAACATTTTCTCTAAGCATCTGAATCAGGTAGTAAAATATCATCCATATAATGGTAAATTATAGATTGAGGAAACTGATGACAAATTATTTCCAATGACTGTTGTACAAAATATTAACACAAGGTAGGGCTGTTTAACATTTGTTGTGGAAGAATTTCTGCTGTTATTTTTTAACAGGCTGGGAATTATTATCAGTAGGCACTGTAAAAGCAAATTTTTCTCTATCCTGTTTTTACAAATTTTTGATTTGTAGTAAAAAGTCAGTCTTTTAAATCAATCACTATGATAGAACATCCTTTAGGTAACAGAGAAGGCAAGGGAATTCCAGACTGTAGGAAGACTATTGACTGAATCCCTTATTAATAGTTCTTAGATCTATTACCATTCTTCATTTTCCAGATTTCTTTTTAATGACAAATATAAAAGAATTCCAGGGATTGGTTGATTATTCTACAGGTTGAGCATTTAGTTGCTCCTGCATGAGCTGTTCTAAGGCCTATATTTTTTCTGATGTCAAAGGCCATTGTTTCAACCAGACAGATTTGTCAGTTAGCCAGCTTCAGTAGGGTCATGGAACCAAACATGGCCCTTGGTGGCATTACAGACCCAGATATCATATGCCCCAGGTGGCAGAGTAGGCCACCCCTATCAGCCCATTTCTTTCTGCTGCCTAGTCTTTACTTCCCCCCTCTCTCCATGATGCACAAACCATTCTGCTTTTCCTTCTTTTCCATTTCTCTACCAAAAACCTGTGGATCATGTGGCACCTGCCTACCCAGGTGGACACGTAACTGTCTTTCTGCACACCTGGGGCCAAGGAGCATTGGGAAAATTTCTCTGCAAATATTGTATTGAAGATTTTGAATTCATGTTCTTCAGTGATATTGGCCTTAAGTGTTTGTTTTTTGTTTAGGTTTTGTTTTGTTTTGTTTTTTGGTTGTATCTTTTGCTAGTTTGGGAAATACTGGGTTCCTAACAGGAATTTGGGGTTGCTCCTTCTGTTTCTACATTTTTGAATAATGTAGTTAAGTATTAGCTATAAATCTTCTAAGAAAGTATTGTACAGTGCTGTGGAAGTATGTTCTGGTATGTTGTAAATAGTTGTCCTGCCTACTAGTTTAATAAAAATGCTGATTGGCCAAAGGCAGACAGGAAGTAAGGGTGGGGCTGCCAGACTAAGAAAACCCTGGAAACAGGATGAACAGAGCAGAGAAGCCAGAGAGATGCAGAGGAAAGAAGTTGAAATGCTGCTCTGAGAAAAGGTACCCAGCCACAAGGCTAAACAAGATAAGAATCATGAGTTAGTTTAAGAGAAAAGAGTTAGCAAGTTATATGCCTGGGCCCTAGGCCAATCAGCATAAAATTAACATAAGTGTCTGTGTGTTTCTGTGGGACTATGGGTCTGCAGGTCTGAACTACAAGCTAGACAGTCCAGAAACTTACTACTACAGTAGAGTTCTACTGTGAAGCCATCTGGGCCTGGGATTCTTCTCATCAGAAGGCCTTCCATTATGTCTAAGTATTGTTCTCTTACAGGTCTGTTAAGGTTGTTGACCAATCTTGTTTTAACTTTGATGGTTTTTTTTTCATTTCTTTTAGATGTTCTAATTGAATAGAAGACATGAATAAAGTACAAGTTTTTCTAGCATTTGATTATAATAAAATGAATTTCATTGGAATCTGTTGTAACGTTTCCCAATCTGTTTCTGATTGTTAATTTGAGTCCTCTCTTTCTTTTGGTTAGTAGGACCAAAGTTCTGTTGATCTTGTTTGTCTTCTCAAAGAAGTAGCTCTTAGAATTGTTAATTCATTGTATTGGGAGGTTGAGACAGGATTTCTCTGTGTGGAACTGACTGTCCTGGAACTTGCTCTGTAGATCAATCTGACCTTGAACTCACAAAAATCTGACTACCTCTGCTTTCTGAGGGCTGAGATTAAAGGTATGCAATTCTTTATATTTTTCTTTGTTTCTATTTTGTTAATTTCTGCATTAAAAAAAACTAGGGTCTCACTATGTAACCCTGACTGGTGTAGAATCCTCAATGTGAACCAGACTTTTCTAAAATTCATAGAGGTCTGCCTGCCTCTGCCTTCCAAGTGCTGAGATTAAAGGTGCACCACCATGCCTCGTTGTGTTCTGAATTTCATTATTGGTTTGCTGTTTATTGAATTTGGGTTTGATTTGTTGTTTTTCAAATTTTTATTCATTTAAAAATTTTTCATTTTACACCCTTATCCCACTCCCACATCTCCTCACCACACCACACTCATATTCATTCCTCATAGAGGCTAAGGCCTCCCTTCGGGACTTAACAAAGTCTGGCATACCTAGTTGAGGCAGGATCAAGCTCACACACACACATCAAGGCTGAGCTAGGAATCCTACCATATGGAATTAGCTTTAAAAGAAGAAGAAGAAGAAGAAGAAGAAGAAGAAGAAGAAGAAGAAGAAGAAGAAGAAGCAGCAGCTAGTTGATGTACCAGAGATAAGTCACATTGCCAGGGTCCCCACAAACAGATCAAGTCATATAACTGTCACTCACATTCAGAAGGCCTAGTTCAGTTCCAGGTTGCCCAGCTATCAGTCCAGAGTCTGTGAGCTCTCTCACTAGCTTGGGTCAGTTGTCTCTGTTTTTCCCCATCATGATCTTGACTCCCCTTGCTCATAAAATCTCTCCTCCTTCTCTTCACCTGGACTCCAGGAGCTCAGCCTTGTGCTTAGTTGTAGATCTCTGCATCTGCTCTCATCAGTTACTGGATGAAGGTTTTATTATGACAATTAGGGAATCATCAATCTGATTACTGTGAAAGGCCAGTTCAGGTTCACTCTGTGCTTTTGCTAGGGTCTTAGCTAGGGTTATACTTGTGGATTCCCATGAATTTCTCTAGAACTAGGTTTCTTCTTAGCGCCATAATGCCTCTATCAAGATATCCAATTGCTCTCCCTCTCTGTTCCTCCCCACACTTGGCCATCCCTCTCCCTCATGTTCCCATCCCATATCCCATTCCCATTAATTCCCCTTCCAGTTTACCCAGGAGATCTTATCTATTTCCCCTTCCTAGGGCAATCCATGTGTGCACTCTTAGGGTCCTCCTTGTTACCTAGCTTCTCTGGGTTTGTAGATTATACCCTGGTTATTTTTTGCTTTACATCTATTATCCATTTATGAGTGAGTACGTACCATGTTTGTCTTTCTGGGTCTGGGTTACCTCACTCAGGATGATTTTTCTAATTTGATCCATCTGCCTGTAAATTTCACAATGTTGTTTTTTTAATCCATTATCTAAATGTACCATATTTTCTTTATCCATGATTGAGGATCATCTAGGTGGTTTTCAGGTTCTGCCAGTTACCAATAGTGCTGCTATTACCATAGTTGAGCAAGTCTCCTTATGGTATGACTGAGCATTCTTTGAACAAGAGTGTTATTGCTGAGTCTTGAAGTAGATTTATTCCCAGATTTTCTGAGAAGCTGCCATACTAATTTCCAAAGTAGTTGTCCAAGTTTGCACTCTCATCAACAGTAGAGGAGTGTACCCCAAAATACATATTCTTCCCAGCATAAGCTATCATCACTGTTTTTTATCTTAGCCATTCTGACAGGTATAAGATGATATCTCGGAGTCATTTTGATTTGCATTTCCCTGATGATTAAGGATGGTGAACAATTCCTTGAATGTCTTTCAGACATTCAAGATCCTTCTGTTGGGAATTCTCAATTTAGATCTAAACCTCATTTAAATTGGATTATTTGGTACTTTGATGTTTAGTTTCTTGAGTTCTTTATATATTTTGGTGATTAGTTCTCTGTCAGATATAGGGTTGCTGAAGATCTTTTCTCATTCTGTAGGCTGCCATTTTGTCTTTTTTTTAACTGTGCCCTTTGCCTTACAGAAGCCTTTCATTTCAGGAGGTCCCATTTATTAATTGTTGCTCTCAGTGTCTGTGCTACTGGTGTTATATTTAGGAAGTAGTCTGTGCCAATGCATTCAGGGCTGCTTCTTACTTCCTCTTCTATCAGGTTCAGTGTAACTGAATTTATGTTGAGGTCTTTGATCCTCTAGGACTTGAGTTTTGTAAACGAGGGTGAATATGGATCTATTTGCATTGTTCTACATATTGACATCTAATTGTGCCAGCATCATTTGTTGAAGATGCTTTCTCTTTCCCATTGTAAAATTTTGGCTTCTTTGTCAAAAATCGGGGGTTCATAGGTTTGTGAATTTATGTCAGGGTCTTCAGTTCAGTTCCATTGATCCACATGTCTGTTTTTATGCCAATACCAAGCTGTTTTTTATTCCTATAGCTCTGTAGTAGAGCTTGATGCCTCCAGAAGTTCCTTTATTGAACAGAATTATTGCAGAGGATTGTTTTGACTATCCTAGTTTTTTTTAATTTTTCCATATGGAGTTGAGTATTGTTCTTTTAGGGTCATGAAGAATTGTGTTGGGATTTTGATGAGGATTGCATTGAATCTATAGATTACTTTTAGTAAGATTGCCATTTTTACTCTGTTGATCCTACCTATCCCAGAGCATGGGAGATCTTTCCATTTTCTGTTATCTTCTTCAATTTCTTTCTTTAAAGACTTAAAGTTCTTATCATACAGGCCTTTCCCTTGTTTGGTTAGTGTTACTCAAGGTATTTGATGTTATTTGTGGCTATTGTGAAGGATATTATTTCCCTGATTTCTTTCTCAGCCTATTTATCATTTGTATATAGGAAGACTACTAATTTTTTGAGTTAATCTTGTATCCTGCCACATTACTAACAGTGTTTATCAGCTGTAGAAATTCCCTGGTAGAATTTTTGGAGTTACTTATATATACTATCATATCATCTTCATATAGTGAAAGTTTGAACTATTTCTTTCTAATTTGTATACCCTTCAATTGCTTGTTTTGTCTTATTGCTCTAGCTACAACTGTGAGTTCAATATTGAATAGATATGGAGATACGGAGTTGTCTTGTTCCTGATTTTAGTGGAATCACTTTGAGTTTCTCTCCATCTAGTTTGATGTTGGCTATTGGCTTGCTGCATATTGCATTTATTATGTTTAGGTATGTTCCTTGTATCTCTTATCTCTCCAAGACCTGTATCATGAAAGGGTGTTGGATTTTGTTGAAGGCTTTTTCAGCATCTAATGAGATGATCATGTGGGGTTTCCTTTCAGTTTGTTTATATGATGGTTTACATTGAAAGATTTTTGTTTGTTGAACCATTCCTACATTTTTGGGATGAAGTCTACTCAATTATGTTGGGGGATTTTTTATTGTGTTTTTGGATTCAGTTAGCCAGTATTTTATTGAGTATTTTTGCACCAAAGTTCATGATGGAGCTTGGTCTGTAATTCTCTTTATTAGTTGCATCTTTGTGTAGTTTAGGTATGAGGTAACTGTAGCCTCATAAAAAGAGTTTGGTAGTGTTTCCTCAGTTTCTATTGTGTGGAACAATGTGAAGAGTATTGATATTAGCCTTTCTTTGAAATTCTCGTAGAATTTTTTACTGAAATCATCTGCCCCTGGACTTTTTGTTATTGTTGTTGTTATGAGACTTTTAATGACTGCTTCTATTTCCTAAGGGGATATAGGTTTATTTAAATTGTTTATCTGGTCTTGACTTAACTTCAGTATGTGGTATCTATCCAGGGAATTGCCAGTTCTTTTAAATTTTCCAATTTTGTGGAGTATAGATTTTCAAAGTATGACCTAATGATTCTCTGAATTTCTTCAGTGACTGTTGTTATATCCTATTACCATAATAATCCTACTCAATACAAAAAACCCCCACAAATTCAAACATTTAATATATATACTTGGCTAAAAAGCCAATAAAACAAAACTACCATCTATAAAATTATAACTAAACGCCTCTAAGTCAAAATCCCGCCCAAGCAAAACGATATATGGAATGCTTCACTAATTTGCGTGTCATCCTTGTGCAGGGGCCATGCTAATCTTCGGAATGATTAGAAAAGATAAGTGGATTTTAATTCACTGATATAAACTTAAAGTTAATTTTGTTATGTTGTTTATATTTTTCTACTCTTGATTAAAATATAATACTGATATAACTCATTTAAAATTATAATATATAATTAAAAAATACAAATTAATAGTCAACTATGATAAACAAACTTATAGTCATGTTAGTTAAGTTTTTATAAATATACAAAAATATATTTCAGTTAAATAAATAGTCTTCAAACACTTCAAAGACATACAAAATATGACATTTAAGATATTTTAAAAACTTAAACTTTTCTAGACAATAAGACAAATCTGTTCCTAACAACACCAATATATTTCAAAAAAATAATAAACATTAAAAAAACTTCATATAAAATTTACTTTGTGACAACAATTAACCACTAAACAAAAAACTATTCTAATATTAACTGTTTAACAATATGCTATATAAACTAGACATACAGGTTCCATAAAAAAATAACCTCTAAACGTTAACAAAACAAACCAAAATAGTCCTTCAAGTTCCTACTTTACAAAAAACATTGCCAGACATTCTTCAAGACACACAAAAAAAACAACTAATAGACTATGTCAAATTTCCTACATCACTAAAAAGTTTACCAAAGACTTTAGGCCTATAGGCTAAAAATAAATGCCCCAACGTTACAAAAAACTTTAAATGACTGTCCAGACAGACAGCTGTCATCTCTGTCATTTTATAGACTCTAAAAGTTGCTTACACTTCCTGTTTATTTACATAATATTATATCCTTCTATAGTCTTTAATATAATTAAAAGTTTAATAATTATAAATATAGTTCTTTTAGTTTAAAAAATATATTAGATATAAAACTTTAGACTCACAATAATAAAATAAATAATAAAATATTCTCTTTAATTTTAAAATACAAATAGACTAAATATTATAACTATAATTCTTACTTAAAAGCTATTCTGTTGTTTATAATTTTACTATATAAAAACTAAAACCTTCCTTTTTAATTAAACAAAAAAAATATAATAAAATGTTCTCTATACAATATAAATAAATAACTGTTTAAACCCATACAAGACACCATAAAAATAAATAAAAAATCAAAAACAGCCAAACAAATAAAAAAAAAATAGAGTTACTCACTCTCAATTAGACCCCCCAAAAAACCAAACATATAAAGATACTGGCTAGCCACGGGCTAAAAGCCACGTGATAAACAAATTAATAAAAATAAGTTAAATTAAGATAAAAAACTAACTAATAATATACTTAAAATATGGGCCAAACAGTGTTAAAATATATAAACATATAATTTTATTTCTTTTAAAAAACAAAAGCCACAAACACACAGACCAAGTTCCAAACCGCCGGCGCCACACGTGCGCCAGACACAAACCTCCAGACCCAACACGGGTCAAAAAAAACATACTACAACAATATCCCCCTTTTCATTTCTGAATTTGTTAATTCGAATGTTCTCTTTCTGCCTTTTGCTTAGTTTGGATAAGGGTTTGTCTTTTTTTTCTCAAAGAACCAACTTTTTGTTTCATTGATTCTTTGTATTGTTCTCTTGGTTTCTATTTTATTGATTTCAGCCCTAAGTTTGATTATTTTCTGTCATCTACTGCTCCTGGATGAGTTGGCTTCCTTTTTTCTAGAACTTTCAGATGTGCTGTTAAGTCACTAGAATGGGATTTATCCAATTTTTTTATATAGGCACTTAGTGCTATGCGTTTTCCTTTTCACACTATTTTCATAGTGTTTCATAAGTTTGGGTTGTTGTGCATTCATTTTCATTGAATTCTAAGAAGTCTTTAATTTCTTCTTTATTTCTTCCTTGAACCAGTGGTGATTCAGTTGAACATCATTCAGTTTTCCTAAGTTTGTAGGCTTTCAGCAATCTGGGTTCTTAAAATACAGCTTTAATCCATGGTGGTTTGATAAGATACAGAAGATTATCTCAATTTTTTTTGGTACCTGTTGAGACTTGCGTTGTAGCTTGAGTTTATGGTCAGTCTTGGAGAAGTTTCTATGAGGTACTGAGAAGGTATACTCTTTTGTGTTTGGATGAAATGTTCTGTTAAGTCCATTTGAGTCATAACATCTCTTAGTTCCATACTTTATTCAGTTTCTCTCTGGCAGACCTGTCCATTGATGATAATGAAGTTTCCCACTATTAGTGTATGGTATTTAATGTGTGATTTAAGCTTTAGTAATGTTTTTTTAACAAATATGGGTGCCTTTGTATTTGGGGCATAGATGTTCAGAATTGAGACTTCATCTTAGTGATTTCTTTTCCTGCAATGAATACAAAATGTCCTACATCTCTTTTTAGTTTGAAGTCTATTTTGTTAGGTAGTAGAATAGCTACACCAGTTTGCTTCTTAGGTCTATTTTATTAAAGAATCTTTTCCCAACCCTTCATTCTGAGATAATGTCTGACTTTAAGGTGAGGTGTGTTTCTTATATGCAGCAGAAGGATGGATCCTGTTTTTGTACCCATTCTGTTTGCCTGTGTCTTTTAGGTAAATTGAGCCCATTGATATTAAGGTATATGAATGATGAATGCTTTTAATTCCTGTTATTTTTGGCTTTGTTGTTGCTGGTGGTAGTGTGTGTGTGTGTGTGTTTCCCTTCTTTGGGAATTGATGGTGTGAGGTTTATCTATTGCCTTTGTTTTTGTGGGTGCAGCTAACTTCCTTGGGTTGGAGCTTTTCTTCTAGTAGTTTCTGTGGAGTTGAATTTGTGGATAGGTATTGTTTAAATTTGGTTTTGTCATGGAATACCTTTTCTCCATCTATGGTGATTGAAAGTTTTGCTGGGTAGAGTAGTCAGGGCTGACATCTGTAGTCCCTTAGTGTCTGCAAAATGTCTGTTCAGGACCTTCTGGCTTTCAGAGTTTCCACTGAGAAGTTTGGTGTAATTTTGATAGGTCTGCCTTTATATGTTACTTGACTTTTTTTATTTGCAGCTCTTAATATTCTTTCTATATTCTGTATGTATAGTTTTGATTATTATGTGGTGAGGTGTATTGTTTCTGGACCAGACTTTCCAGCCTACCCTCAAGGTTCAGACCCACTCGTAGTCCCACTGCTACTTAACAACTGAAAAAACAGACGCTTATATTAATTTTATGCTGATCAACTAGGGTCCAGGCATGTAACTTACTGTTTACTCTTCTTATCCTATTCAGCTATGTGGTTCAGCACCTTTTCTTTTCTTTTTTTAAATTTATTTATTTTTTTTTGTCTTAAGTTACTTTTATTGTACAAAATTGCTTTAGCTATCCTGGGTTTTATTTTTTCCCATATGAAGCAGAGAAATTTTCTTTCAAAGTCTGTGAAAAATTTTGTTAAGGTTTTTGATGGGGATTGCATTGACTCTGTAGATTACATTTGGCAAGATTGCTATTTTTATTATGTTGATTCTACCTAACCATGAGAAATGGTGTTCTTTCATGTTTTATTTTATTATTATGAACAAAGAAGTCACACTTTTTATCCTTGTATATCCTTATTCAAGGAGGTCCCTTCCCACTCCCAACACAGGTCATTCTCTCTTCTCCACAACTCCTCAGCCCCTTTTTGGGCAGGCAGCAGGTGGTCCCAAGGTCCCGCTGTCCCAATCTTGCTTAGTTCAGCCTCCACTCCTGACAGATCCAGTTTTCTCCCCATAACCTCAAGACTGAGTCAGGTGTTCCTCTAGGGGGAGTGGGATCCAAGGAGTCAGTCCAAGGTGTTTCTGATCCCAAGCTGTTCAGTGGTTGTGGCTTGGAGCTTGGGCATGCTTTGCTTTTTTTTCTTGTTTGTTGGTTTGTTTAGAGTCCACTAATGAGTGAGTACATCCCCTGCTTATCTTTCTGGGTTTGTGATAACTCACTCAGGAGGATCTTCTCCAAATCCATCCATTTGCCTGCAAATTTTAGTATATCATTTTGTCTTTCTGCTGAGTAGTACTCCATTGTGTAGATGTACCACAGTTTGTTAATCCATTCTTCAGTTGAGGGGCATCTAGGTTGTTTCCAGGTTATTGCTACTACAAATAACGCTGTTATGAACATAGTTGAGCTAATGCCTTTGGAGTGTGACTGTGCATCTTTAGGGTATACACCCAGAAGTGGTATTGCTGGGTCCTTGGGGTGATTGATTCTCAGTTTTCTGAGAAACCGCCATACTGCATTCCAAAGTGTCAACATCTTTTTTTATAGCAGCATTTTAGCTTCTTTCCTCTACTTCTGCTGGGGACTCATCTGGCTCTCTCTGGCATCTCTGCTCTGTTCTTCCTTTTCGCAGAGTTTTCTTAGTCTCATAGCCTCACCCAACTTCCTGTCTGCCTTCAACTAATTAGCACTTTTATTAAACCAGTAGGTGGGACAATTATTTACAATGCAACAATATAATCCCACTTCAGTGAGGGGACTATAATGCCTGTGCTACAGGGGCATCAGCTAGTCAGGCTTGGGCCTGGAAATTGAAGACACACAGATACACAGACTCTTGGGTCATCCCTGTAGGGAGAATGCCAAAGGCTGTTTATTTAGACTCAAGCTCAGACTTAAATAGCCCAGGCAGAGCACAGGTGGAAGAAATTACTCGTGGCTGAAAATCACTGACCTGGGGTAAACAACTTATCCCCAGGTGGCTGGAATATTACTGACTTGTACCTATTCTTAGACTCAGGTGTTCTTACCCCCACAGGCAGGAAACCAGAAACTTACTGGAGCTAGGTGTTAAGCACAGAATGTACAGCCAGCAATCCACAGGCTTTGCCTCATGGCTCAAAGTGCAGGGAAAGGTCATGCTGGGCCCTACAGGGACTTGGTTATTTTGGCACAGTCTATTTGGTATTCTGTAAGCTTCTTGTACCTTTATAGGCATCTCCTTTAGGTTGAGAAAGTTTTCTTCTATGATTTTATTAAATATATTTTCTGTGCCTTTGAGCTAGAATTCTCCCTTTATCTCTATTATTCTTAGGTTTATTCTTTTCGTGATGTCTTAGATTTCCTGGATGGTTTGTGTTAAGAATTTGTTGAATTTAATATTTTCTTTGATGAATTTCCTCTATCGTATCTTCAATGTCTGAGATTCTTTCTTCTATCTCTTGTATTCTATTGGTCATATTTGGATCTGTATTTCCTGTTCATTTACCCAAATTTTCCATTTCCAGAATTACCTGTTTGTGTTTTATTTATTGCTTCTATTTTATTTTTCAAGTCTTTGAACTGTTTATTTCACCAGTTTTTTTTTTTTCTTGGCTTTGTTTTTTCCTTAAGAGATTTATTAGTTTCTTCCAATTTTTGTTGACTTTTTCTTCATTTCTTTAAGGAAATCCTTTGTTTTCTCTTTAAGGATTTATATCATCTTTATAAAGTTATTTCTAAAGATATTTTCTTCTGCTTCATCTGCTTCAGCTAATTGGCTGAAGGCAGACAGGAAGTGTGGGTGAGTCTACGAGACTAAGAAAACTCTGAGAAAAGGGAGAACAGAGATGCCAGAGAGAGCCAGATGAGTCCCCAGCAGAAGCAGAGGAAAGAAGCTGAAATGCTTCATCTAATTGTGATGCTCATATCTTCCTGTTGTAGAATCAGTAGGTTTGGGTGGTGCTATGTTGCTCTTTGTTTTGTTCAATGTATTCTCACACTGCTACCTACCTATCTCTTCCTCCCATCAGTGCAGAAGTTTATGTCTCTGGGGGCCTCAGAGGCTGCTCTTCCTCCAGTTGATGCAGGTGGGGCCTGTGCTTCCAGAGGTATATGATGCTTTGGGGGATGGTTCATGCAAGGAGGGGAGGGTACTGCTGACTAGTTGTTGGGGTTCTTCCTCCAATCAATGCAGGTGAAGCTTGTGTTTCTGAGGGTCACTGATGCTGTAGGGAATGGTTGTTGATGTTGGTGGTGGTGGGGTGTGTGTGTGTGTGTGTGTGTGTGCTGTTGCTCACCAGTTGCTGTGGCTGTGATGGGTGGAGAATGGGCATGGGATGTGCCTCACCAGGGCCTAAGTCTCAGAGAGTGGGGCTCTCCAGGCAGGAGCTCAGACATTCATCCCTTTCCTTTTTTTTTTTCAATTTTTTCTGAGTACACCAATAAGTCATTTTTATTTGTTCTCTTTCTAGTTTCTCAATATAGGCACTTGGAGCTATAAATTTCTCTCGTAGGACTATTTTTAATGTGTCCCATGTTTTGTTGTATTTTGTTCTTACTTTCATCTAGTCTTGTGAGTTGTTTTTATTTCTTAATTTTATCAGCTCAATCACCATTCAATAAAGTTTTTTCATCCTCACAGGGTTTTTTTTTTCTTCTTACTAGAGATTTGCTAGCAATTTTAAGTACTACTGCATTATGGACATAAAGGATCCATGGTTATTTCAAATTTTCTGAATTTGTTAACCTTTTTTTTATATGTGTTCCATAATGCCCATTTTAAAAAAGCTTCCCTGGGCTGCTCAGTAGAATGCATATTAATTGGTATTTGACTGGAATATTGTAGTCTGAAGTTTCTGGTCCATCCTGCCCGAGGTCTGGACCTGCAGTCCCACAGCCACTTAACCCCAAATAATCACACAAAGGCTTATATTAATTACAAACTGTTCAGCCTATCGCTCAGTCTTATTGCTTGCTAGCTCTTTGAACTTAATTCAACCCATTTTCATTAATCTGTGTATTGCCATGTGGTGCATGTCTTACATGTGTTTCTTCATATCTTGCTTCCTTGGGCACAGCTCATAGCATCTCTGACTCCACCCTCCTTCCCTTTATCTGTCCTTGGATTTCTCACCTGTCTCTAAGCTGGCTTTCCATAGGCCAAAAACAGTCCATTTATTAACCAATGATATTCATAGCATACAGGAAGATATCACACATAAGAATACTATGTAGATGTCTGTTAAGTCGATTAATGTATGGCATTGAATTCTGATGTTTTGTGTTTATATTTCATCTATTGGAGAAAGTGGGGTTCTGAAATCACCTACTACTAATGCGCTAGGGCTGTCCACTTTTCTTCGACCTTCAGTGAAGCCTTTTCAATGAGGTCCATTTCTTTTTCCCAAGATCAAACCATCTTTCTGATAATTTTTTTCTATTTAAATTTTTCTTTGTGGAATTTTAAATCACCATATCACTTGCAAATGTACTGTTTGAATAGTTTGCAGTCTAAATGGATTTTCTTGACACAGTTCCTGGAAGAAACAACATAAACTGTCTGATCCATTGAGAACACTCAGAGTCTTCTATGATGAGATCTAACTGGCTTACCCTGGAGCAAGTGATCATTCTAATGCTTCTGTTTGGGATAAAGGCCTACTCTGTTATCATAGGGATGGAATCTATAACCAATGTGCTAATTATTGGGGGAGGGTGGCTAGTCAACTTGATAAAAAGCTAGAGTCATCTGGGAAGAAGAAAATTCAACTGAAAAATTACATCCATCAGACTGGACTGTAGAGAAGTCTGTGGAGGCATTTTCTTGGTTAATGACTGATATGGAAGGGCTCAGTCCACAATGAAGTTGTGCCTACCCTGGTGTGGCCCTGGGAATAACAGAATGCATGCTGATCAAGCCATGGAAAGCAAGGCAGTAATCAGCACTTCTCCATGGCCTCTGCTTTGTTCCTGCCTCAACTTCCTGATCAGTCTTCCCTTAGACTATAATTGGGATATGTCAGAAAATAAATCCTTTCCTCTCCAAGTTGCTTCTTGTCATAGTATCTTATCACAGCAACAGAAAGAACAAAACTCCTGAACACAGTAAAGCAATAGCAACAACACATTGTGTCTGAAAACATAATGCCATAGCAACAAACACGAACAAGGGCGATTCAGTTAAACAGTGCGGAAACACATCATTCATTTTTGGAGGAAAATGCAAAGAGGCTTACTTAACATAACATGTAACAAGGAACATCACAGAGATATATTATAAATAATGTACTTTAACATAATGTCTGCCTCAAACACATCAAAAGATAGGCATATCTATATTAGGACTTATTTTCAAAAGGAAATTATTCATGTCAAATTTCTCTCATATGGAAGCACAACACAAAGAAAAATAATTGTTTTTCAATTAGTGCAGTAGCTTTATTTCCAATATTAAGAGTTTAGACATTTAAAGAAATAAAAACCACTGAGCTTCTTATTCTACATTTTTGCTTCCTAGATTTTCCCTCCACACTTCTCTGGGCTCATCTGCAGTTACATCAGGCTGGGTTCTTTAAAATAAGGTACTAGCAATTTGTTGCAATAATTTTGGTAGTTACAGTATCTCCTCAGTGGCATCAGCTAAGGAGAACTGGGATATGTTAATCCAGTTTATTTCCTTGTCAGAATGAAAAAGGCTACCTGTAGGCACTAGTCTTGGTGTGTTTCAGCATCTCTTGTTCCTAGATCACATTACCAGAGTTAGTCTACCATTAAAATCTTTTTACTTGCTGCATTTTGTTTTCCACCAACCCCCCCCCAAACAAAAAAGAACTCCTGTGTATTTAAAAGGCTTCCATCCCTGCATCAATGATTAAAAGGAATTTAATCATTGTATAGTATGTTAGCCCTTGGAAAAGTGATCTCTGTTATTAGCTGGAATGCCTTCAACCCTAAGTATGAGTCAGACTCAAGAATAAAAGTAACAAGTATTGTTGAAAATAATACAAAGTCCCAGAACGAAGTAGTTAGAGGGCTAAAAAGCTCAGTGACTTCACATCTGGCTTAGCTTTTGCATGATGTGAATTATCATCTTTGGGTTACTGCCTTTCCAGACCACAAACTATTTGCCAGCATCATATACAGCTGTAAATAAGCACATCCAAAAGGTATGATCTCTTTTCACATCTCTTATGTTATCTAATGTCTTGACAACTTTACCACTGATATATTCCAGTATTACAAGGCATTCTCTAACTTCAACAAAATTGTCAAAATGGAGTTGCCATTATTAGCTCTGACTAATCTTGATTTATTCCCTGAAGCATTTGGGGAAGGGGTTAAAGATAAAACTCAGCTCAGCCAAAAAGGTGTCCAGCATCTCATAAACTACTGATCAATGTGTTTCCAGGAGGTACTGGGAATAAAACAAAGGAGGTAGAGACACTATCCAGGAGTCCATAGTTCTAAATACAAGTATATAGTTACTGCATTACACAGAAATATAGTTACATGCCTAAATAGATACACAATGAAAATATCAAAGGTAGAAAATGAGCATTTTATTATATACTACCATATTTTTAGAGTGCAGCATTACCATTTACAACTCATTTAAAGTCATGTAAATACTATTTTTTATTAACATTTATACAATTGACAAAGAGGTAGCTAAGAAAAACCCTTAGGAATATACTGTTTGATTTCTTCACCAAATGGGTAGTTTGGTAATAATCACCATATTTATTCATGGTCCAGAATAGTAAAAAGTATGTGATAATGTTTTGTGTGTATAATAATGTCATTTGAAACATATACTGGCCAACCTATCAAGAGAATGAAAATGTTTAAAACAGGACAATTCTGAGGTAATTAAAAGGCTCAATAAACCATCTGTGGCTTTTTTACTACAGTCTGGTAATGATGGCCACAGGTATTTGTTTTAGAAAATACAAAGATGGGTCGTTTATACTTTCAATCTGCCATACAATTTATATACACACAGATTCACTGAGAAAATCAATACCCTGATGCACGGTTTGTCAGTTTCCACAGTGTAAATATTCTAAGGCCAACCTACCAACATGAGAGAAGGGATGGCATGTGGTGGAGTCTGGGAGAGATATGCAGTAGTGCCCCATTCTACAGCCCTCTCAGCATGTAGGCCAATGGTTCGCAGCAGATAACAGTGAAAGACAGCAAATTATTAGGAATGAGAAGTGCTATTTATTTCCTTTGCTCTCCATATAACTGCAACTTCATGTAATTTTAAACAACTGATTCACAAAGTTTCTGAAATTTTAACAATTATCAGCACTTTTAAGTTGATGTGAGCTGCCTTTATGATATCACTGTTTGTGTATAGGTACATGCATATAAATATATTTACATACACATACATATAGACCCACATTTACACATATGTCCACAAACATATCTAGTCTTATCAACCTAAAGACACCGGTGGTACTTAGTATGAAAAATATGCATTAATAATTATTATACTAAGGGTTCATATCTTTTCCTCACATCCTATTGAGTTCCAATACATAAATCAAGTGCTTTCTAAATTACGTAAATATTGCATTAGCATACTCACACAAAGTCTATAAACATCAGATGTTCTTTACATATATGCTAGTCACTCACTTTGAAGTTTCACACTCTCTTATGAATACAAGTAAAATTAATATTACCCATTATACTTAATATACAATCTTGAAACACATTTGGAAGGCATCACACAATTTAAACTCTACAGATATTTTACCATATTGTTTATATGAATGATTTCACTTTAATATCATTCTAATGAAAGTTTTTTATTTTCTTTAAAAGCTTTCATGTATTTCAACAAAGTGGTGTTTTTTAGTACTCTAGGGTATTCTTTGGCAGTTTCTAAGCTCGTTTTTAAAACTGTACCACTGACTTGATGGGGATAAGAAAGGTGAACATTCAGGATGCTGAAAGAGCCTTTATCCTCGTGTGAATTCGCTGATGCTTGGTGAGCACTGACCTCTGACTGAAGGTCTTCCCACACACATTACACTCATAGGGTTTCTCCCCTGTGTGAGTCCTCTGGTGTTTAGTAAGAGCTGATTTTTCACAGAATGTTTTCCCACATTCATTACATTTGTAGGGTTTCTCTCCTGTGTGAGTTCTTTGATGTACAATCAGGTTTGACTTCACACAAAATGACTTCCCACACTCACTGCATATAAATGGTTTCTCTCCTGTATGTGTTCTCTGATGGACAGTGAGGGCTGACCTGTGGCAGAAGGATTTCCTACATGCCTTACATTGATAAGGTTTCTCCCCTGTATGTGTTCTTTGATGTTCAGTGAGGTTTGATTTGACACAGAACGTTTTTCCACATTGCTTGCATTCATAAGGTTTTTCTCCTGTATGTGTTCGCTGGTGGTTGGTAAGGTGTGGTTTTTGGCAAAAGGCTTTTCCACATTCAGCACACTCATATGGTTTTTCTCCTGTGTGTGTTCTCTGGTGTTGGGTAAGGTTTGATTTCTCCCAAAACATTTTACCACACTCACCACATTCAAAGGTTTTTTCCCCCAAGTGAGCTCTTCGAGAGTGTGTGGAATGTGATTTCTTGCTGAAAATTTTCCCATTTCCATGGTATTCATAGGGTTTTCCCCCCATCTGTACTATCTGATGTTTAAAAAGAGCTGAATTTCCCCAAGTTTTGTTACTTACTTTATACTGTTGGCCAGTCTTTCGTGAGTAAGCTTCCTGATGAACAATGAAAGCGGGGCCACCATAGAACACTTTCTCATATTCATTATGCTCATAAGGGTTGTTTCCCGGAAGAGCTCTCTGAGGGCCAAACTGCAGATCCACATAAAAGACCTTTCTACAGATACTACATTCATGTGGCTCCTCCATATGCAGATGAGTTTTCTGAGACACACTGAGCTTCAAACTCTCGACCAAAGTTCTTCCACATTCAGTGTGTTGATAAAGCATCTCCCCTGGCTGAGGATGCTGATTCCCACAAAGGGCCACTTCCTCTCGGAAGCCTGGTCCATTTTCATCATACTCAAAAGGCTGAGTAAGATCCTGGCAAAGGCTGAGGCCATCCCGTTTCTCATTATATTTATACGATTTTACTTCTCCAGGAATTTTCTCATTTCTATTATTAGGGAGTGGTTTCTCACCTACATTAAATTCCTTAAGCTTCTTTCTAGAATAGTTCTTTTTATTAATAATTACACCTGAAATATTCTTTAAATTCATTTCACATGAGTCACATATTCTGAGCAGAAAATTTCTTGAAGAAACAGGATCCATCATTTCTAGACTAGAAGTTTTTCTTATGTTACAGCCATTCCCTACATGTGTGATCTTGTTGGTGAGCATGAGGGGCCAAAAATGTTCATCTTGGTTTTCCTGGCTGCTCTCCAAAAGGTCATCCACTTTCCATTTCCTTTCTACAAATGAGAAAAAAAAATTCACCACGCCTTATTTATCTTAATACTTATCTTTCTTTTCTAAGAAAGAATTTTGCTAGAGGTGAGGAAACACACTGAGAAAAAGGCCCCCCACAAAGCAGAGGAGGGACTTGGGAAACCTTAACCCATCTCTGACGGATGTGTGGACTTTGACAGAAATTCTTTACTCTGTGGTTCATTCTTTTGTTTTAGATTCAGTTTCCTGGTACAAACTGAATCCAACATATGTTCTTTAGCATCCTGGCTTGAGGAGAGAAAACAAATATGCTGCTGTGGAAGCCAGAATGGGGAACTGGTTACAATATTTAAAACATTATAAATATAAACTTCAAAAGTAGACACAAGGAGGTTGGAGAAAAATGCAGTTCACAGGAAAGTAGAGCAGCTGATTCAGAAGTCACACTATTCAAGATGATAAGGTGAGCCCAACAAACAATGAAAACTAGCGGAGTGTCAGCTGAGATCAGTAGCCTAGGGGTCTTAAAGGGCGACTGCACTGGGTAGGAACAAGACACAGTGAGCCCGATGCCTACCACGAAGCACTGGGGGACCCATTAGACACCAGGGCTTTGTGTTGCTGTTATTTTAATATTATACATGAGAGACAAATTAGAGTTCTACAAATACCTACTTTTTCAGGTCTGAAGGGGCACTGTGAAAATCTAGGATCTAAAGATTCTTCACTGTTCTCTGCAGGAGTAGTTTTTTGAAATGCTGTGGGAAAGCATGCTAGAAAATAAACTCCAAACATGCTGTAGTCCTAGCATGTGGAAGTTATCTGAGTTGTTAACCAAGGAACAGAAAATCCACGAAGGAGCAGTTGAATAGTTTTTAAATACACAAGTATATCTGAGAAGGTAGGTTTCCAGGCCGAGTCTGAATGTGGTTTATACTAAGCTCATCTTATATTCTGCCTCAGAGGCCATCTTTTCACATCCTGGTAACTCTGAAACCATCAGTGTATGCATTTTTCTATACTCAGTGTTTAAGCCCGTATTTATTTCTAGATTTCTCATTTACACATAGGTTTTCTGCTTTAACATCTAACATCACCTGTGTTTTATTTACATGTGGGATCCTTAAACATCATATTTCCGTACCTGTTACTGAGACTTTCAGTACACTTTATCATAAAAATATTGGTTATACTTAACTGTTGGTACTCAATGCAAGAATGTTAATCATATGCTTAATTAAAAAAAACTATGCTAGTATACTATCTAAAGACAGCAATTAAAGTTATGATCCTAGAAAAAGAATTTCAAAAATTAAGCAATTAAAATTTTATACCAATTGACTCACATTGTCTTTAAATTAATATTCAATATATCTATCAAAAATCCATACATGGAGAGATGAAAAAAATTCTCTGTAGTGCTGGCTCCATATCTGACATTTAACTGCTCATCACCAGCAATATTCCTCCCTCAACTAAGGCACATTTCAGCTTTGGTTCTCTTGAGAACCTACACCTTTTTAAATAAAATACTACCTCAACTGAAAAATAATAAAGAAAATGAAAACCAAATTCTCCTACAACATCCACACCACCATCAGATTTCCCTTGTTATATCCATTACAAGTCAGTGTCTGTGTGATTCACTGTAACATGAAATAAATCCTTTGCTCAATGCTGCATCTCTTGCCAGACACAGAGCCTGGCTCCCAGCAGTCATTACTAGCCTGTCTCCTTTGCATCCTCCAAGAAGACCATCAAGTAGAGATTCTAGAAAGCAATAAACATGGATTATCTTCTTCTCCCTGGTGAACTGGAATATACAGGAGACTGTGGGAATGTACATCAAGTACACATAGGAAGCATGCTGTAGAACACTTCCTAAACGTACCAAGAGAATGACTTCTCTGCAGCCTGGATCCATAGCTAACCTGGCCAGCATCCAATAGACCAGAAGAGAACAACGAAGAGATCCTTCTGTTTGGAATAAAATCTCAGTGGGAAAGGAATCCGATGCAACCTGAATGAGCAGATCTGAGTTCTGGGCCTTCAGCCACTGGTGGATTGTAGAAATAAAATATGTGCTAGTGATGGCAAAAATGTGCTCTCACTTAATGGACACAGTAAGCACACAATGTCTAAACACCTCACAGATACACATTACTTATTTGAAAAAATATTAAAAGCAAACAAATTTAAACAAAGAAGAGACTATAAACATATTTGAAGTACAGAAAAGTGTGCTGGCTAGTTTTATGTCAACTTAAAGAGCAACAGTCATCTAAGGGGAAGAAAACTCAATTGAAAATTGCCTCCATAAGATCCACTCTAGGCAAGTCTGTAGAGCATTTGCTAATTACTGATGAGGGGGTGTAGTAGCATGATTTTGGGTTGTAATAAATGAGACCCAGAGCCAAATATCTGGGAAGGCTGAAATATCAAGGTGAGGAAGCACCACAGTCAATTCTCACCAAACTGTCTTGCAACTTCCTCAGCCTCGATTCTGGTCGCTTCTGCCTGTCACTTCTGCCAGTGCTTCTGTGTCTGCCTGGTTTCTACAGCCCTTATATACCCTATCCCATCCAGATTAAGATTAAATGCATGTAGCCTTGAACTCACAAAAACAGAAGAAATTCTGTCTCTGGAGTTATGGGATAAAGAATGTTGGTTACCACTCCCAGCTTTCCCTGTGCTGGGATTAAAGGTGTGTGTGATTGACTCAGCTGTTTATCCTTGTATTCAAGGATCAAGGATTTCCTGAGCTGTCTGCCTAGGACATGACTGTGTGGTCTCTCTGATATCCTAGGATTTATTAAATACTTAACATATATTCGTGGGGGTGCTGCCCCCCTAGGCTGGTGGTCCTGGGTACTTTAAGAAAGCAGGATGATCAAGCCAGTAAACAACACTCATCCATGGCCTCTAAATCAGTTCCTGCCTCCAGGTTCCCACCTGTTCTGAGTTCCTGCCTTGGTTTCCCTCAGTGGACTATATGATTCAGGATACATAAGCCAAATAAATCCTTTCCTCCTCAAGCTGCTTTTGGTCACTGTGTTTTATCACAGCTAAATAAACCCTAACTAAGATAGAAATTATGAGGCTTAATATAAATTCTAAAGAACAAAAATAAATAAGACAAAATAGAATCATGTAATAGTTGGTGACAGAAGACTAATTTATTTCTATGGGCTACTATGAGGCTAATAAGAGAAAAAACTAGATGCTTTATGTGAAAAGGAGAAATAAAAAGGAAACAGGAGAAAATGACAACAATCAGGTGTGGTGGTGCATGCCTTTAACCACAGCATTCAGAAGGCAGACAGACAGATCTCTGTGAGTTCAAAGCCAGCCTGGTCTATAGAGTTAGATAGGGCTGTTACAGAGAAACCCTGTCTTAAAAAAACAAAAAGAAAAGAAAGAGAGAAAGGGAGGGGGAGGGACAGAAAGGAAGGAAGGGGAGAGGGAAGGAGGAAGGAAGGAAGGAAAAAAGACCAACCACAGCAGGGATGACACCAGGGTAAGAATGAGCACAGACAGAACTACTTTTGCGTGTGCTCAGTGAAAAGTAAACTTTTGAACAAGCACGTGGTTTTGAAAAAAAAAAAAAAGTAGTAAGAGTGTGATGAGGCCAGTAGAGCTGAACAGATGTGGTGCAGGGACGCCATGGGCCACTCAGGAACGAGTAAGTGGTAAGGCTGGATTACATGTGACTACAGAAATGGAATCGAATTTGTGCTTGAGGTTTTCCTTCCACATCTCCTCTAATGGATGGATTTAACAACTTTATAAAGATGTATAATCCATGATTGCTCTAGATGACACAAACTCATGCTTTAGAAAAGGGGCTGGAAAAGTATGGTATGAGACACTTCCTTACAATTGAAAGTTTTAGGCTTTTAAAGGGGAGACAGAGAAGCCATAGGGATGGAGGTGGAGAATGAGGGTCATGGAGACCAAACAAGAGAAGACTGAAGAGCAGCAGCAGTGACCAGGACTACAAAATATTTACTATCTGGTCTTCTAAGAATAGATTTATCTATCTCAACACTAGATTACATCTAACCACTCACCATAATACCACCTGAAATTGATGCCTTTAGATTGATGCCTCTACATCCAGCATCCCATTCTTGGTTAACTTCAACCTTAAAGTGAACTCACAGGCCAGATTTGAATAGTTATCTCTAACCCATCCCATTAGAACTGAATCTGTAATAATCCTTTCCCAATCGTGGTTGTATTTTCTCTATCTCTGTTGGTGGCTTCCTAACTTGTCTAGTTGCTTGAGGTAGAGAATTCGAGTGACATTCGACTTCTCTTGTACTCTTCACCCAACAGCAATCTCCATGGCTCTATCTTCAAGATGTCTACACAAACCCAGCACTTCTCAGTGCCACTGACATAGTCTTGGTCATAGGAGTTTCTTAGCTGGTCCCCTACCTAGCTCATGTCCACCCACTAAACACACCACCACAACTACTGCAGGAGCCAGACAAATCCTTTGAGGCTGAAAATAAATCTGATGATTCAGTCTGGCCTACAGTAACTCAAAACAGGGTTTTTGTATCCCTCAAAATAAAATTACTGTATCTTCCATGAACCATGGGGATACTACTCACAACATTGTTCTACCTGTTTTCCCATATATCATACTTTCCAAACACAATGGTCTCTCCACTACTGTTCAAACAGAACAAACCTGTCCTAGGGACCTGGCACCTCAAGTTCTCTCTGTTTAGAATAGCTTACACAGTTTATCCTTACCCCCTTAAAGTATTATATGTAACACAGGCATCATTTACCATACACTATAATGATTTAGTGCCCCCCCTTGTGTGAGCTCTCTTCATAATACTTACCATCTACCAACACTGACATGTATGTATGTACTCAAGTATATATGAAAATAAATTATTGTATCCACATGATTTTGCTTTTCACTGTAGAATATATTTTATAGTATCTGCTATATTACTCTCTTAGTTTCCTGGATTATGACTGTACCACAGCAGATCTTCCCCAATATATATCTGTTAAGTGGAGTCTACAAAAGTACATGGGTATATGCTAGCTAACGAAAGGTGTCCAAAGAAAATAGAGAGAAGTTGCATAATTTGTAAAGACAAAGATAAGTTAACCATGAAAAAGAATGTAAGATGAAGCCAACTGATTCTGAATTTATATGTAAAAATAAAACACTCCAAACTGTCCAAGCACAAGAAAAAGTGTTTATGAACAAGAGACAGTTGGTAGAGTCATGAAGGCAACAGGATGTGGGAAGCTCTTCTTGGTCATTCTAGAGGTCTGAAATAAAATAGAAATTTTGGAAAAATATTCCAAACGTAATTGTAGTGGTTTAAATAAAAATAGCCTCCATAGGCTCATAGAATTTACTATTTGGTCACCAGAGAGTGGCACTACTTGAGGATTAGGAGGTGTGGCCTTGTCGGAGGAAGTGTGTCACTGGGGAGTCAGCTTTGAGTTTCTAGAAGCTCAAGCCAGGCCTAAAGGCTCATTGTCTCTTCCTGCTGCCTGTGAATTCAGATGTAGTACTCTCAGTTACCTCTGCAGCACCATGTCTGCCTGCATGCCACCATACTTCCTACCATGATGATGATGATCTAAAGCTCTGAACTGTAAAACAGTCCCAATTTGTTCCTTTGTAAGAGTTGCTGTGGTCATGATGTCTCTTCTTAGCAATAGAACCCTAAGGTAGTAACCTACTTTACCCATCCACACAAGGTTACTTTTCCTTGCCAGTGAACTCACTACTGTACCTGGGATGCATTGGAATCTATTTTCTGGTATCCAGGGATCTTCTCCTTGCTCTATCTTGAAGATCACATCTGGCTTAGTCACACAATACCCTGTTAAAACAAAATAACACAGGCTGGGTACTCAATAGATTATCTCTGTGAATAACAACCAAAAAGAAGAAGAAGAAGAAGAAGAAGAAGAAGAAGAAGAAGAAGAAGAAGAAGAAGAAGAAGAAGAAGAAGAAGAAGAAGAAGGTGGTACAACTTTAGTTATGGTTCAGGAAGGTCCTCAACACCCAGCACGGAGGTGAGAAAACACCACTGTCATAACAAAGAGATTGGCCATCTCATACACATAAGCCATAAGACTCCTAAGCCTCAAACTGGAAATGTGTGTGACTGGTAGCCACTGAGAAAAAACCCTTACCTACTGAGATGAAGTTGCTATAGTTCTCCAGGATCACATCTCTGTAAAGCACTTTCTGAGCAGAGTCCAGCAAATACCACTCTTCCTTGGTGAAATCCACACACACATCCTTGAATGACACTTGCTCCTGTAACAAAATATTTTTTTCCTGTATGAAGTAATTAGGACTGCACAATATAGAAGAGATTTAGCAGAGTGAGTTTCTTTAGAGTTTGCTAAAAAATAATAAACATAATATCTCTCCCTTTTTGCTGCTCTATGTATAATAAATGAAAATATACAAATTGAGATTTCATTAAATGTCTAGGAGTATTTTAGTTGCTATAAATATGCTGAGGTAAACAGAAACCACCGTTCCTATTTTCAAATTGCCTATATGACCTGGTAAAGACACATAAATGTGCATTTATTCATTTATTAAGTGGGCATTGCAAACCTGGGAATAGATTTCACTTGAAATTGTTCCATAAATAATAATATTGATAAATAAGGGACAGGATCCCACTAAAAAAAAGTTCATAACTGATGAAGTGCTTGGCCTGCAGTCTAACCCATAGGATCAATCCTCTATACTTGAGGAGATCATTTTCTGGAGTCTTATGGACTTGTTTTTTTTTTTTTTTTTTTTTTTTTTAAAGCACAGTAGTTTTATTAAATGTAGTAAACAATTTTACCATATGTGAACCAATAGTGAACAGGAAATAAAATAAACAGTATAAGCAGACCCATAATGACTCAGTTACTGAAATGATTAAATATAAATTTCAAAATAAATTGTGACTTATATGTTCAAAAAACCAGGTAATTCAGAAAAAAATATAATAAAAAGATGAGATAATTCAACAGATATATGAGGGGCATGATATTTGTGTGTTGTAGGACAAGGTTGAGATAGCAGACCAAAGGCTATCATCCTCCCAACAGTTTCGATCCCTTTTTCTGGTTCTTTTCCCACTCACACAAATGGTTACACATTAATATACAAGGCACTACTTATTATTAGTACGTCTATGTTCTCTACAGTTGCTTAGAGGTGATGACTGCAAAGATGATGGTTAACTATTTTCACAGTGTGATCACCCTGGATGGTGACTGAATGAGAAGAATCCCCAGGGGAGAACCAGGACTAGATCCTGCAGGCTGCAGGTTCACTTGAGTGATGATGGCCTCTGCAGTACAGGCTCACGAGGTCCCATTTATCACCTTTTGGTTGACTATGCTACCAGGACACTGTTCAGAAAGTCTTCACTGTACCTGTTAGTTGAAAAGTATTACCCTTTTCCTCTAATAGGTTCTGGGTATCAAGTCTTATGCTGAGGTCCTGTTTCCGTTTTTTATTTTGGGCTTTTATTAGAAGTGAGAGGAAAAGATGCAGTTTTTTAGTTAGACCACTACTTGTTGAAGATACTGTCTTCTCCAATATATATTTTGGGCCTCTATTTCAAAATTCACATGGTTGTAGGTTTATGGGATTTTTATTTGGGTCTTCAATTCCATTCCATTGATCAATGTGTCTATTTTAAAGACACCATTATATGACTTTTATTACTACAGCTTTATAATATAACTTACTATGAATGGTGATTCATTCAGCAGTGTATTTTATTGTTTGGGGGGATGTGAACTGTCCTGGGTCTTGTTTTCCCATATGAATTTTGTAAGTTTTTTTCAAATTCTGTGAAGAACTATGTTGAAATTATTAATGGAGATTGTACTGAATCTGTAGATTGCTTTCAGGAGGATGGCCAGTTTCACAATATTAATACCACCAGTACATGAATATGGAGATTTTCCCACTTTCCTGCATCTTCCCTAATTTCTTTCTTTGGTATGTTAAAAGTTTTTATTATACAAGTCTTTCAATTCCTTAGTTGGATTCATCCTTTTGAAAAGGTGTTTTGAGGCCACTGTAGATGGGATCATTCCTCCACGTGATCATTATTGACATATAAAAAGGCTAACGACTTTTTGTGTGTTATGCTGTATCCTGCTACTTTACTGGTGAATTCTGGTGTAGTCTTTACATTCTTTTATGTAGAGGGTTTTATCATCTGCCAATATTGGTACTTATGAATTTGTCTTTTTCTATTTGTATTCTCTCTTCCTGTTGTCTTGATGCTCCAGGGAAGACTTCAAGTGCTATGCTGAACAGGAGTAGATAATCTTAATCTGACATACATAGAAATGCTTCTAAGTTTTCTTCACTTAGCATGATGATGGCTTACTGTATATTGTCTTTATGTTAGAATATGTCCCCTGTATTCTTAGATTTTTTCTAGGACTTTTATCATGAAAGGATGTTGGATTTTATCAAAGGCCTTTTCTGCACCTAATGAGATGACCATGTGGTTTCTGTCCTTGAAACTATTTGTGTGGTAGACTATATTTATTGATTTATGCATTGAACCATCCCTCCATCACTGAGATGAAGCTGACTTGATCATGGTAGATGATCTTTTTAAAATGTTCTTGAATTATATTGGAAATATTCTCTATTTCCTGTCTATGATGTTATTATCTTTTTATGCTAATAATCTGAATGTTAGAACTTTTCATGGTATCCCAATACTTTCCCACTTTCTGTTCATATTTATTTCTAAGTTAATCATTGCCTATGGCTGGATGGTCCAGTTCCTTTACTTTCTTGTGCATCTTTGATTCTCTGTTCCTGAGAGGACTCACCTACTGGTGAGGCTTTTCACTTGTGTTTTTATTTGGCTCACTGAGTTTGTCATTTCCAGCATCATTTTAGTTTGTGTTTTCTTCAGAAATTCTAATTTCATAACTGAGACTGACTTCCTTTTCATCCATCTTTTTGGTTTTGCACTCCTAGAGTGTACCCATGTCTTCTTTGAATTGCTTAGGCTCATAATCATTGTTTATCAGTATTATTATTATTACACTTATTATTCTTTTTAATTGTCTGAAAATTCTCTCAAGTTATTTTCATGGGGTCTCAATGCTTCCTCTGTGCTTGTTTGTTTTTATGTCAACTTGCCACAAGCTGGAGTCACTTGAGGGAAGAAATCTTGCTGAGAAAATACCTCCATAAGATCAGGCTGTAGGCAAGCTGCTACTGCATTATGTGGGTGGTGCCATTCCTGGGCTATAAAAAAGCAGGCTGAGCAAGTCATAAGGAGCAAGTCAGTAAGCAACACTCCTCCATGGCCTCTGCTTCAATTCCCGCTTCCGGGTTTCTGCCTTGAGAGCCTGCCCTGACTTCCTTTGAAGATGGTCTGCAGTATAGAAGTGTAACGGAAATAAATCCTTTCTTCCTCAAGTTGTTGTTAGTCATGGTTTTTCATCACAGCTATAGAAACCCAATTTAGGATTAGTTATTTGTTAAGGGGATGTGTTGTCTTGGTATTTTATGTGGTTTTGGTTTCTGTGCTGGGATTTGATTGGTGGTAGTTTTTATTTTTATCTTTTAAACTTAACTCACTTCTTTCTTTCAGCAGTCGTTGTCTCCAGTGTTCAAAAGAGGAATAAGTCCCAGGGCTGAGGTGTCATTTTCCTTGTAGGACTGGTATTTAGGGCCGGAAATTCTATCTCAAATATTCCTCTGAGGATCAAGTATGGCCTTGTGTCAGCTAGGGCCTCCTGCATGGATCTGCAGCTTCAGCTGAGAGTTGCATGACTCTCCCTATTTGTGAGCCTCACCCAGAGTCAAATCTGGTCCCTCCCTGGGTCTGAAGTTTCACCTAAAGCCACTTAGGGATGTGAAACTTCAAACAAGCCTGTGAGCAGAGTGAGTCCAGTTCTTCATCCTATGCCCAAAGTTTCCTCTGAAGCCACTGAGAGATATGGAACCCAATAGTCAGTTCAGGATTGTACCTGCCCTGCATCCACGGCTTCTGTTGGAGCTGCTGGGATATGTGGAACTTCTAGACCCCTGGTAACCTAACCAGAGTTAGATCTGCTCACTACCTGCTCTGCACCTTCTTCGGAAGCTTCCGGAATGTGTGAAACTCCCTGAGCACCAACAGACATATCCCTGGTTCAGGACTGGTCCATACCCTGTGTCTGCCGAAAGGAAATCTTTTCTGGGCTGGAGAGATGGAGCACTGACTGTTCTTCCTGAAGACCTGAGTTCGATTCCCAGAATCCACATGGCAGCTAACAACTGTCTGTAATTCCAAGATCTGACACCCTTACACAGTTATACATGCAGGCAAAACACCAATTCACATAAAATAAGAATAAATATTAAATAAATTTTTTAAAAAATAAAATTTTTTCTTATACATCTGACAGAGAATTAGCATCTAGAATATACAAGGAACTAAAAGGCTAAACACCAAGAAAAGAAATTACCCAATCAAAAGATGTGTGTCAGACTGAACAGAGTTCACAAAAGAATATAAATGGCTAGTAAATATCTTTTTAAAAGCCACCATAATCTTTTGCCACCAGGGAAAAGAGGACCTTACCCAATCAGAATGGTAATCATCAAGAATGCAAATTATAACAAACCCTGGCATGGGTTTAGAAAAGGGGGACTCTTATACATTGTCAGCAGACTGTAAACTAAGGCAGCCACTGTGGATATAAGTCTGGTGTGGAACTCAATTGAGCCCAATATGCTCCTTGTGTACATGCACCTAAAAGATTCTAAATTCTGTTGTAGAGATATTTATACAGTCTGGTTCATTGCTATTCTATTTATAATAAGTAAGAAATGGAATCTGTTTAAATGATGAACAGATAATGAAAATGTGGTACATACATAATGAAATTTTACTCAGCTGTAAATAAAAATAAAATTATGACATCTGTAGAGAAATTGGTGAAATTGAAAAATATTATACTGTGTGAGGTAATCCAGGTCCACAATTAAGAAGCCCCATGTTCTCCCTCATCTGTGGATCTCAGCTTCAAATTCTTGTGTGTGTATCCTTAACTTGCTATGTTTATAGAGACTGGAAAGTAAGAAGGGGGCCTTGGTAGAGGCAGACAGGGAAGAGGCGTCAAGGAGGGCAGGGACAGAAGAATGCATGCTATATGAAAATGGAAGAAAGGAACCCTGGAGACAGAAGATACAAACAGGAACAGGCACTGGAGAGAAGGAGGGATGGAGGAGAGTTAACCACTGAAAACCACTATTGTAAAAGCTAATTCATATCTTTTTGTCTTCTATTTTTATGCATTATTAATATGGGAGTATATGGTGGCTGAAAGAAAATGGCCCCCAAAGAGAGCAGCACTACTAGGAGGTGTGGCTTTGTGGAAGTAGGTGTGGCCTTGTTGGAAGAAGTGTGTCACTGTGGAGGTGGGCTTTGAGGTCTTATTCATAACAAGCCATACCCGGTATCTCGTTTCATTTCATTTTGTCTTTGAGTCAAGATGTTCAGTACCTCTTATTCTACAAAAATCAACTGAAAATGGACCAAAGATCTTAATTTAAGACCGAGATAAGACTTGCACTGTAAGAGAAAGCACTTCAAATTAGACACACTAGTCAGGACTTCCTACAGAGGACCCTGGTAGCTTAGGAAATAATACTAAAAACTGAAACATAAGCATTTCACTGAATTAAAAAGTTTAGCTACAGCAAAGTATCTGGGGGGCAGGTAAGCAAAGGGACAACATAGAGAATGAGAAAAATGCTAGCAAAGTAAACATATGAAAAAGGATTTATACACAAAATGTATAAAGAAGTCAAAAAGCAACCCAACCCATAAATGAGCTAATGAAATGAACACACTGCTTTCAAGAAATACAAATGGCCAAAAAACATGAAAAAAGTTCAAAATCTCTAGCCATCAGGGGAATGAAAGTCCAACTGCTTTATGACTTAGAACGTCATGTGAATCCGATTGGCTATCATTAAAAATAAAGAACAAATGGATGGCAAAGTGCCTTTACTCAGTACTGGCAGCAAAACAAACTGGATCAGCCTTGATGGGAATCAGTACAGATGCTCCTTAAAAGACTAAATCAAGAGACTGGAGAAGTGGCTCAAAGAATAAAATACCTTTTGACAAGCATGAGGACCTGAGTTCAAATCCCAGGAACCCATGCAAAGGTCAGGCATAGGGGTAAACATCTGTAACCCCCTTAATACTTCAGTGAGATGGGTGGCAGCATCTCCAGGGCCAGCAACAACAAGAGAGTCTATCCCCCCACACACACACATACCACCACGGGATAATAAATTACTTTTAAAAAGACAACTAAAAGTAGATCTCATACTGACCCAGCTATACCATATCTGAATATATGCCCAAAGAGCTCTATGTTGGTTAGGGTTTTTTTTTCAACTTGACACAGTCAGGGTCAACTAGGATAAAGGAAACCTCAATTGAGAAAACGTACCCATCAGGCTAGCCTGTAGGCAAGCATTGTGGGGGTCTTGATTAGTGATTGATAAAGAAGGGCACAGTCCACTGTGGGGTGCACCACCCCTGGGCTGATGGTCCTGGGGTATATGAGATACTGCTCTGAGTTCCTACTTTGATTTAATGTCAATGACGGACTATGATTGGGACATATAAACAAACCCTCTCCTCTCCAAACTGCTTCTTGTTACTGCCTTTATCCCAACAGAGAGAAAGCCAATATAAGGTTTAAGTCAAGAGACAACAGAAATACTTCCACATATATATTTACTTTAGTACTATCAAAAGAGCCAAGTTATAGATTATAATCTACATATCCATCAACAGATGAATACATGAAGAAAATCACATGTGTGCATGGTGAAATTTTTTTGAACCTTGAAAGAGGATGAAATTATGTTGTTGCTGAAAAGTGGGTGCAACATCAGATCACCCTAATAAACCAGACTCAGAAGATAAATACCACATTTTCTCTCACTAATAGAGCTCAGATTTTCTTTAGATAATGCCCTTTGTTCCTTTAGTAGTAGCTTCTATTAGATGTTCTCTGCTCAGTACACAGGTCTGCTGGGTAATGTCGTACTTATACATGTGACATGATACGACATGAAAGCAGAAGGAATACAGGCAGATGGAAGGAGATTAGTAGAAGAGGCTAGAGAAAGAAATGGGAGTGAGCATGCTCAAAGTACACTATCATTGTAAAAGAAATAACCTCTATGAAAACCAACACAGTATACAATAAACCCACAGCAGCAGATGTGTTAGACAATAAGAGAGGACGTTTGAAAAGGCTGGCAATGTTGGGATGACACCCTAGAGAACCCTGACTCACATACCACTCTTGGACATATGCTCAAATGACACTTTATCCTGCCACAAGAACACCTGCTCTATTCATAATAGGCAGAAACTGGAAACAACCTAGGTGTCCTTTAACAGAAGGACGAAAAAAGAAAATATACATTTACAAAAGAGTGTTACTCAGCTGTTAAAAAAATAACATCATGAAATTTGCATGCAAATAGATGGAACTAGAAAAAAAACATCCTGAGTGAGATAACTCAGAAAGATAAATACAGTATGTATTTACTTATATGTGGATATTAACTGTTAAGTAAATGATTAAAAAAAAGTTACAATCTTTAGACTCAGAGAGGTTAGGTATGGAGTAAGGGGCTAGGGTGTGGGGGCACACGTGAATATCCATGGGAGGAGGAAGTAGAATAGATGTTACTGGTGGACTGGGAGTGGGGTAGGGGGACAGCAATGGGGGATCAGGAAGAGGGGGGAATGAGGGGAGGGAAAGGATGCAGAGAAAGACAGCTAGAACTGGGGGCCTTTGAGGGGTGGTGCAAAAACCTAGTGCAGGGGAAACATCCTAAACATGGGAAAGCAATCCTAATGAAGTCTCCAAATAGTAGAGGAGGTAGAACCCCACCTGGTCGTCTCTTGTCACCAAATGAAGCTTCCAGTACTAGGACTAGATTACATCCAATTGAGCTGTTGACCAAAGGGGTCCGACGGAAACCCCCAAACAACCCAGGCCGTTGTCAAGACAATAGGTTGCGCTCCAGAAATAGACAACAGTGCTCCACTGCTAAAGACCCACAGCCAGACTTTATGCAGCAAGACCTTGAAACATGCAGCTCTAAATCGTATGCCTCTCTCAAATCCATCCCCCGCCTCAGAGCTCTGGGAACCCCGAGGAAGAGGAGGGAAGAGTGTGAGAGCCAGAGGGGATGGAGGACACGCGGACAACAGGGCCCTCTGAGTTAACTGAACAAAGCTCCTATGAGCTCACAGAGACTGAAGCAGCAAGAGACGGGTCTGCACCAGGTCCTCTGTGTATGTATCATGGCTTTCTGTTTAGTATTTTTATGGTACACCTCAGTGTGAACCAGTGGGTCTCTGATTCTTGTACCTTCTCCTGGGCTCTTTTCCAATTTAAAGTAATGGTCTTTGTTTTATCACATCTTATTTATTTTTTACGTTTTGTGTTATCTCTTAGACACACCTGTTTTTTTCCTAAAAAGAGACAGAAAGGCAGTGCATCTGCAGAGGTGGGGAAGGCAGAAGGAACTGTAATTAAGATATATCATATAAGATAAAATATTCAGGGATCCGAGGGAGAAGTGTAAAGGGAATCCCACAAGTAAAGAATATTTGAAGAAAAAAAAGGACTGAAAATTTCCCCAAAATGAGAAGCATTACATGAAATCCCCGAGAAATACAAGAAAAAGACCTATACCAAATCGAAGCGAGATGTATCAGGTAGTGGCCACTGAGAGCCAGTGTCTGTGTGGTTTGCCTTTAAAATTTAAAGAACAAAGGAAAAGAGTCATAGCTGAAGTACAAAACTGGTATAAGGCAAGGACATGCAGGAAAGAACAAATATTTCATTAGATATAAAGCTCTTAAGTCCCAGTGCCAATGCACTGTGAGATAGCACCCAGGAAGAAGAAAATGTGCTAATATACACATGAGGCAGAAGGAAGCGTCAGGAAGGGTCAGGAAAGATGCTGCTTTAATCCAGCTGCTAAGTTTCTGCATATAATGTAAGATCCAAGTCCATTTAACATTAAAACATAAAATGCAAAAAAGTATGACACAAGAATGTGGGCACAAGCACAAGCACTCTGCTGTTTCTAAAACACAGAGACAGCAGAACATTACAACTGACACAGACTCCACAAGCATTCCTATCCCTCTAAACAGTAGGTAGAGGAAAGCCAAAAGCTTAAAAGCCTAGGAGAAAAAATGGCCAAAACAGAGTACAGACAGTTCACCAAAAAAGGGAGCAGATACCTGTGTTGGCCAATTTTATGTCACCATGACACAGGCTAGAATCACCTGAGAGGAAGGAACCTCAGTTGAGAAAAATGCCACCATCAGATGGGACTGTGAGGAAGCCTGTGGAGCATTGTGGATATTTATTACATATTTAATAAAACCTGGATATTGGGGAGAGAGCACACAGTCAAATCCTAGGCAGACAGCTCAGGAAATTCTTGATCCTTGAATACAAAGATAAAGAGCTGAGTCAGTCACACACACCTTTAACCCCAGCACAGGGAAAGCCAGGAGTGGTAACCAACATCCTTTATCCCCCATAACTCCAGAGACAGAACTTCTTCTGTTTCTGTGAGTTCAAGGCTACACACCTTTAATCCTCATTTGGATGGGACAGGGTATATCAGGGTTCATAGAAACCAGGCAGACACAGAAACGACTGACAGAGCGACCAGGAGTGAGGCTGAGAAAGTTACAAGACAGCTGGGTGAGAATTGACTGTGGTGCTTCCTCTCTTTGATATTTCAACCTTCCCCTGATATTTGGCTCTCAGTCTCATTTGTGATACTACAGAGCATTTTTTAATTAGTGATTGATGGGGGAGGACTCAGCCCATTATAGGTAGTGGCCCTGGGTTCTATTAAAAAGCAGGCTGAGCAAGCCATGGGGAGCAAGCTGGTAAGCAGCATCCTCCATGGGCTCTGCATTAGCCCCTGCACCCAGGTCCCCGCCCTGACTTCTCTCAGTGATGGTCTATGTGGAAGTATAAGCTGAAAAAAAGTAAACCTCTTTTCTCCAACTTGCTTTTGATCATGGTGTTTTATCATCGCAGTGGTAACCGTAACTAAGACAACACCATCAGACACGTGAAAAGATAACAAACTTCACTCAGAATAAAGAAAACAGCCATAGAAGCTATACTGAAATATCACTTTTAACTCACAGTTACCCCAAATCCAAAAACTTAACCACAAAGTCTACAGAAAAAGCTGTGGAAAAATAGGGATTCTCATGTGCCACCACTGAGATTATAAATGGTCACTCCAAAACAGGTGTTCTCACGAAGCTGATCAAGTTCTGGGAATTCATAAACATAATTACACGAATAACATGATACACACTAGTGCACGCACATGTTTACACACACTATTCTTTCAACATGGTTTGTAATCGGGAAAGAACAGCAGTCCTTTCTGCTGTTGTTTTTTGAAATGGTTTCTCTGGGTAGCTGAGGCTGTCCTGGCACTCACTCTAGACCAGGCTAGCCTCAAACTCATACAGATACAGCTGCTGCTGCCTCCCAAGTGCTGGGATTAAAGGCAAGCACCATTATCACCTGGCTAGAACAGCAGCAGTTTAATA
>PVIH01005546.1:75667-97831 GCA_004025045.1 Sigmodon hispidus
AAAGGAAACAGCACCAGCAATCTGCATTGTCAGAGAAACCTCTGGTGCGCATTTGTGAAGAAAAAAAAGAAGAAAGGTAACTACAGCATATAGGCTTGCCATGCAAAGGGGGTCCCCAAATGGCAGAGCAGGCTTTGATGGGAGCTCATTAGAAATTCAGAATTCAGAGGGCACAACCCAGTGGTGAAGCATCTGACCACAGAAATTCAGAATCCAGCTGGGCTTGTGGTCTAAGTTATCACAGCATTAGGGCAGCAGAGGCAGATCAGGAGTTAACTACCATCCTGGGTCACACAGCAGGACCCTGCCTTAAACACTCAGGCCTGAGGGTGTGCCTCAGCAGCAGAGGGCTTGCTGAGTGTGTTCATCTCCAAGGGAAAGAGGAAAAAAGAGAGGAGGGAGAGAGGAAGGAACGGGACAGAAGAGAAGGGAAAGCCGGGGTCCCATCTATGTCTGTTATCTCAAAACATGAGTTAAAATGATGTGACAGATTCACAGGTGCATCTGAGTTTGAGATCAGGTTTGTAAATGAAAAGAAAAGGGAATGGATATAGAACAGTCACACATATTTTTAACTCAATTAACACTAGAAAATATTTAAGTATCTATTAAAAAAATGGTTAACTATGGTAGGATGACCATACATTTATGTCTGAAATTGCCCCCAAATTTGCCAACTGACCTAGCATAACTATCTATAGAATCTGTTTCATGCTCAGTGAAAATGTCTGAAGAAGATAAATATCACCTGGCTACAGAAAGTGGGAAGAAGTACATACCTTTGTATTTTTTTTATTAGTTCTCACTCACCTTAGATTTTTAGATTTTATTAGTACACTATTCTAAATGTTAGAATATTACTAATTCAAAAAATTAAGAAAAATCAAGACACTTGAAACACATCAGCAAAAAAAAAAAAAAAAAAAAAAAAAAAAAAAAAAAAACAGAGGATTAAGGATGACAGCAGTATCTTTCTTTTTGCCTTCATAGGGTTAGTGAGAAATCAATCAGGAATGACAGTTTAGAGCATGATGTCCAAAACAACAAAAAGCACTTTTGTTGGTTTTTTTTTTTTTTAATTTTTTCAGGGGAGAAAGAACATGAAGTTGGGTGGAATCTGAAGGAGTCAAGGAAGGAGAAAGAATATAAGAGATTGTATCAAAAACATTTTTAAATTAAAAAAATTTAAAACAGTTTATTGTCAAAACTACCAAATATTGCTAACAGTCAAGAAGGCAAAGACAAGAACATTCACTGGTCATCCTTGAAGGTGATTTGTAGAACTGACTCAGGTGAATGGCGGTGAGGGGATGAGACCTAAGTTTTCAGGTTGAATGCAAATGAGAAATGTATAAACATAAGCTGCTGCATGCACATGAACCTAGAAGCGCAAATGAGCTGGCTCGGCACTTAGGGGAGCTGCTTTGAGAATCCATGGGATGGGCCTTCCTCCATCTATGTTAGGGTTTGTTCCTGGACAAAGCAAGAGCATCAGAGAAGTCTACTTCAGCCTCAGTGTTGGGACCGACACACACAGCTTCTGCTCCTGCACTTAACCAAGTATGGTTATAGGAAACATCACATTCACCTCAGTATGACCACCAGAAAAAGAGAAACTTCTGCAACCTGAATCTGCCCTAAGTTTAAAAATCCTCCTGCTCATTCTGTCAACTATCCTAATGCAAATTTTCCTGAGGCTGTAAAATGTTGCCTGCTTTTATTTTTTCACTGGAAAAAATACAAATTATTAAAAACAAAATGGGAATAAATAAGGCAAAAACTCACCTGGGGTTTGTTCATTTTCTGCTCTGAGTGGAGGAGGGAAGAGCTGAGGGAGAAGGAAGAAGGAGGTCAGGAGAGTTTTGGCCTGCCCTGCAGTTCCTGGATTCATCTGTGTACGCAGGGCAAAGTGTGCCCTAACATACTGATCACTGGAAGAATACAAACACCTGTTTCTTACTATCATCCAACTTACAGAAAAATTAAAAAGGTGAGAAGATATTTTTAATTCACCAAATAATAATGTAAAGGTAGAAATGCCATGGCTTTGACCAGATTGATAGTCAAGGGGAGGAGGGGAAAAAAATCAGGACATAATGTTTATCTGATACCATTCATCCCTTGAAGTCAGATAATTCAAGAAAATTTGAGAAAAGAAATGGGTTTTTTTAAGGCAAGATAAACATTTCAAAATGGGTCCCACTTGCTTGCTTACAATTCTCTTGATAAGAAATTCTGACTGAAAAGTGTACAGGTGTACACTTGTACAACCATCTGCAGGTCTTGGTTGTGTCATTGAAAACTTGTAAAATATTCTTAGAATCTCAGACTTAATGAAAAACAAAAAAACTACCCCAAACTAACAAATAAACAAACAAAACCCCCTAAAACTGCTGAACTGCAGAAACCACCTGCGCTGTTCAGTGGACATTTATGGCCAGAAAAGCATGGCCCTCAGCATCTCTCTTCATGCCACCTTTGGATGATTCAGCGCCTAGAGACCGCCCCTCCGTAGTTAACAAGGTAGGAGGGGTGCATGGGATGTTTAGGAAGGAGGGTGATAAGTAATTTCGGACCTGTGGCTGGTGAGACTTTCACCCCCAAGTGGCATTCCCTTCGCAGCCCGGTGCACCCATCTCTCTCAACTCCAGCTCACCTCTCTCTCCTTAAACTTGTCCCAGACTTTCGGCGGGCACACAGTCTTCCATGGTTTCAAGATATTGTGTCATTACACACAACAAATGGACGAATAACCAGATCAGAACGGGGATCCCGAGTATGTGAGGGGCAGAAAGCTTGGTGGCTAGATAGGCCGGCTCTTTCCTCTTCTATTCCAAACACTGCACCCTAGGGACCACTCCAAAGGTCCGCGGCAAGGGTGGGCTCCCTGCGACCCTCGCAGGGTATTCCTTGCACAAGAAAGAAGTAGCAGTTTAAAAAAAAAAAAAAAAAAAAAAAGGCAAGTATTCGTAATAGTCACATTGTGCAGAAAAAGAAGCGGAGTCTCCAGTGGATTGTTCTGTCCCAGTAATTCATTCACTCGGGACCAGGCTTGCCCGCTCGCCCCCACATCCCAACATCTGGCCCCAGGAGACAGAGAACGCACCCGTCACAACGGTCACGCTCACGCCACGCATGCGTAACTCTTCAGGGTCCCTCCCTACAACCCCGCACAGTCCCCGCCTAAAGCACAGAATGCGCAAGCGCGACACGAGCTAGCAGCCCTGGGTTTGCTCTGCAGAGGTGGGGGACCGTCTGGACCCCAGAAGCCGGGCGCCGGCATCCGAATGCACCCTGGACGGCGCCCACACTGGCCCTTCTACCCTCCAGCAGCGGCCCGGATGGTCCTGAGTGCCCAGAGCCCTCCATCCTTACCACCACCTAGGGCTCACCCACTGCTCCGGAAGTGTGCGAAGCCTAAGGCCAAGAAATGTTTCCCAGGAGGGATGCCAGGCCAAGGAAGGACCAGGAGCAGGAATATAGCATGCGCGCATGCGCATAGGGAGGGGCGCTTTGCCCATCCCTGCTGGGAGTGGGGTCCCCTCTGTCCAGTGTTGGAAGGAGTGTTGTCTGGAGAACAGAGTCAGCTCTTGTCTCACTCTCTGTTGTAAAACGATGCTATTGGCAGCGTTTAGGAACCAAGGTTTCCAGAATTAAAGGCGTTTACAGTGTAAACACAGCCGTGCCAGACTTATATCTCAGGATTGGCTTTCTGGTACACTATGCCAATTTCTGTACTCCTATCTAGAGCCAACTCTCTGTCGGTATCCTGGAGCTTGGTGATCAAATTAGTATATTCTTTACACTCAAAAAGAAGGAAAGAGTGCTTAAATTTATGTTGAAATATCAACTGGTGTTGGAATTGTTCAAGTCTTGGACATACTGTTGAGATTTCATGGGTGTAGCTTCCCTGTCATAACTAGAAGGCACAGTCTCGCATCTGACTTTGTGGTCCTCTGGCCCTTAGGGTCTCTGCCAGGACTTCTGCAATGTTGCCTGAGCTTCAGGTGTCATGTATCAGCTGCAGCTGGGAGCTCACTTTCATTTGCTGTCTGTATGTTGATAAGTTGTACTCTTCAGCACAATGGTGTGCTGCTATAGAAGAAACTTCTTTGATAAGGGGTGAGTGAAGTTTACACTTACTTGTGGGTATAATGGTAAGTTTTTAGAATGCGGTTAGGAAAGCAGCATTAGGTTTTATAAGATCCATGCCATCACCAGCCAAAAGCTGTTGGCTAGATTTACAGTGTCAGGTGTAGTTACTGTCCTGTCACCCCTACATGAAGAGTTAGAAGTAAATTAACAATTGCAGAGGGAGGGAAAATGAGCCCCTTGTTGTAAATGCTTTCTGGCCAGCTTATCTGGCCTATCCTCAAAGTTTGGACCCACAGTCCCACAAAAACACACACAGTTCCACGGAGATACAAACACTTACATTATTTTTATACTGATTGACCTAAGGCTCAGGCATATAATTTCCTAGTGCTTGCTCTCAATCTAACCCATCTTGTTCAGCCATGCAGCTCGGTACCTTTTTTCAGAGTAGCATTTCCTTTGCATCTCCTGACCACTCTGGCGACTCTGGCATCTGTGTCTGGCATCTATCTCTGCTCTGAGATGTTCCTGAGTTTTCTTATCCTGGTAGCCCCGCCCACACTTCCTGTTTGCCTTTGGCCAATCAGCTTTTATTAAACCCATAGATGTGACAAATATTTACATTACCAGCATAATCCCACTACACCCCCTGACTGTTTATCCAATCCCAGCGGTCAATCCAGGAGCATATATATGTACGCAACACTGAAAGACTCAGAAGGCTGTACTTATATGTCTATTTCTTTATATGTATAGATAAGAACAATGGTTAAAGAAGAAAAGGCTGTGGAGGAAAGGGAACTAGATATAGATAGAGGTAAAAAGAAGGGAGGAGACAGAATGGGGGTATATGTAAGACTGTAATTCAATCAAAACATTTATTTATGAATGTGAAACAAGTTTCTCCAAAATGCTGGAAAATAATCTAAACTGAAAGAGCATCTGATGTCCACATGGTGATTTCTGGAATTAGGAGAATGGCAAGCCACCAACTTTGTGCTAAATAACCTTAAAAGAATAGGTTTCCAGTCCCCAAAGAGATCAAGAATTAAGTCATTTTCTGCTACATAGCCAAGTTAAGGCCCAGATGGACTACATGAAACTCAAATCTTAAGAATAAATAACAGATAATTACAGATTTCACCCATACTTAACTTATGTTAGCAGATGATGCTTTTGAGAAATGTTTAATATGGAAAGAAATAATATGGATATAATGTTACAAACTAAATTAATAGGGTTTATTCAAATTTCCCTTCTTTCCACTAATTTCCTTTACATGGTGCAAGAACAAATCCAGACTACCAGGAGTCCCTGAAGTCGGTCATCAACTCTTTCATTCTAGAATCTTGGTCTTGTCTTCCATTCCCTTGAGATGGTTGAGAGAACTATGTCATTGCTCCCACCTGTTTACCCAGTGTCACTTATGTGGACACTTGCTCAGCTCTTGTGAATCTGTCCTGCTCTCAGTTATTATTCTGTCTGCCTTCTCCCTTATCTTCTTCCCTTCTTCTCTTTAAGCTGATTTGTTCTGTGTACTGTAATTTTACCTTTTCCAAGAGTCCCAAATAAATGCCATTAAGAAGCTTCTCAATTTGGCTTCTATTAAATAACAAAATCCAATTTTAATGTAGATTCTGAGTTTGGCTTCTTTTATATTCCAGACTTGATTTTAGATCCATTCATGTTGTTATTCAGTGTTTTGGGTCAGATCCTTCCCCTCTTACACTTTTTATTTCATGATATGATCCAACAATACTATATTATTCTGATCTTCAGTATTCAGATGTTGGACAGTGGGAGCTCTTAGATTCTTTAACTATATCTCTATCACTTTAAAAAAGAATTTACTGACTCTCTGCTATCACAAGAAGATACAGACTCTTCCAAGATTATCACTATATAAAGAACCAACCATATTTCAAAGACATATTATTAGAGGCTTTGAGATCTTAACTCTCTAACTATTCTCAGTGCTCTGGGGTCTAAGTGTATCTAAACTTCTCAGCAGATAGAGGTAAGAAATATGTGTTTACTAATCCAAGATAGAAATCTGTGTGTGGGCTACAACCCAGGGTTAGGGAATCATGAGATATCTGGCAACAATAAAATTTTTATTGATGTACAATGGCCAAAAGTTCATTCAAGGTTTTCTGGAAACACTTGTCCAGCCTGTGTTAATAAAAGCTTACCTGAGCCCTTGGTGGTTGGTTGCAACCACCACAGCCAGCAGAGCAGCAATCCATGGGAGGTCAGAAAGAAGTTAAGTTTAGCACTACTAAGTAGCTGGTGTTGGTTCAAATGGTCTTGGTAGAATGAGGTTAATTTTTATTATCACTCATACATTATTTCACTGTTCATGGTTGATCCAGAGAGGAACCACTTTTTAAAAGGGGTTTTCTTGGAACCATTGTAGAAATTTCAAGTTAAGGACCCATTCCCTTTCTAATCTCTCAGTTGCACCCTTCTACACATATTCACCTCTGGCAGCAACAAACCTATTCTTAAAGAGTTGGTTAGAGGCTTGATCTCTGGTAGTTTCTTTGTGATTAGTATGGTTGCTGACCAGATCTTACCAATATTTTTTTTCTACAACAAGAGCTTCATTGAATATCACGAAAGTAGAACCCTAATTATGGGTGGAATTTATAGAAGATCTAAATTGCCTGGTTCAAGGAGTATTTAAGGAACTGGAGCTTTTGGTGGTTAAAATAATTGCAAAGCATCATCTGGTGTTGGAAATGTTGAACACTATAAGAAATAATCTTAACATGTAGGGTAAAAATGCAGGAACCAATGGATGAGTATGAATAGACCCTGAGAGGAAAGTAACCAGGCAACATGACCAGCCATTTGCTTCAAATTTCATGGACTAAATCCTCTTTTTGTTTGTTCCTTGTTCTCAAAAAACCACTGGCACGCTGGATGTCTTAGTGATCTTGTTGTACTTGTGAAGAGTTGTTGGCATAAGACAATATGTTTTTCCTTTATCATACCTCCCACTTGAGCAGTGGTCAGTAAATCTAGGGTTCAACAGTGCTAGACTATAACTTTTGCATGCCAATTTCATGTTTCTGTATTATCAAAAGTCTGCAAGTTTGTGTAGTTAGTTGTGAGTTCTATAGATAGTTTCTGGGCAGTAAGAATAGAATTTGGAGATCCTCCCATAACTGTTATACCTATGGTGAGAGTAAGACCTGGAACCTAACAATTTACTTTGGACCAGAGATATGTATTAAGGTAAGGGTGTGAACTTCTCATTAAATGTGACTTTTGGAAGAGTATATGCAGGATATGTAATCCTGATCAGTTGATTGTGAGACAAAGCCAGGCTTGCCAGGATTATATAAGCAAAGACTATGTGGTCATTAGTATCCAAGTGGTCAGTAAAGGAAAGAGTAAACTTTGGAATGGTTCCAATAGTGCACACATAAAAATGGAGGTCATTAATACACGTGTTAGTAGGATAAAGCACCCTGTACAGAAGGAGAGTATAGGCAAGGACAGAGGTGAGAGATGACGTTCTGGGTGGCCATGGAGCTGAAAAAGAGGTATCATGTAGGGTAGAAGTTGATAGAGGAAAAGAAGGCAGTAGTGGGAAGACTGAATGGTCAGGAGTGTGAGGAGGAAACACAGCATTAAGAAATATGGTCCAGAGGGGTGCTTTGAGACAAGGATGAGCTCGCAGGTGGGATGAAAAAAGACGGGGTGTGGACAGAGTTTTCCTGTCCTATAGCCATTCTCAAATAATCACTCAGAAGCTTAATATTAATTACAACTGCTTAGCCAATAGCTCAGGCTTGTTATTAGCTAACTCTTACAGTTTAAATTAGCTCATCTTTTTTTTATCTATACTTTGCCACATAGTTCAAGGCTTGTTTCTTCATTTTCAACGTGTCCTGCTTCCTTGGCAGCTTGCTGGCATCTCTTGACTCCACCCTTCTTCCTCCCATGATTCTCAGTTTTGCTTTCCCAACTACCTTTATTCTGTTCAGCTATTGGCCAGTCAGCTTATTTATTAAACCAATTACAGTGGCATATATTCACATAGTGTACACAAGATTATTCCACAACATTCCCCCCTTCTGTCTAAAAGGATGGTTTTAACTTTAACATAGTAAAATTATATGTAGCCAAACAGTTATCAATTAAGAATTATAGTTACAATATCCAGTTTATTTGTATTTGACAAAATTAGAGAAAATATAATCTATCTTATCTTGGTGAGTTTAAAGTTTTATACCTAATTTGCTTTCTATCATAACTAAGAAAAGCTATAAGTTTAACTATTTAGTCTTCAACTCGATCAAATACTCAAGAAGAATGAAATGTTACCTAATGACAGGGACATCAAGTTGCCTGGGCAGTCACCTAAAGTTTCTCTGTAATGTTAGGGCATCCAACCCTGGCCTACAAAAGTCTGTTAGACTTCTCTGTGAAGCAGGCAATCCTGAAAGACTTCCCCACTTTGTCTTGGCAAAGCTTTTGGCAGTTGCCTTTTTTGTGTCTTGCTGGTCCAGTTTGGACAGTCTATTGTCAGCAATTGAGGCAAGGGCAATTTCTTTGCCCACATGGATAGCTTTTGCCATAAAGAACAAAACTCCATTTAGAGTTTATTAATGCCCATCATCTTCTCTGAAGTAGACTGGTGCTGCCAGGAGCAGACGTGTCTCACTGTCATGAAAAGTCTTAGTTTATTAAACATATTAAATGCCATATTTTATGTCTTCAAAGTGCTTGCAGACCATTTATCTATATAAATATATCTGTTATGACCTTGAAGACATACCTAACATGAGTACAAGTTTGACTATTATAGATGACTATTAATCTGTATTTCTTAATTATAACATTACATTGTGAAATGAGCTGCATAGACACAATACGTTAAAGAGATATACATACAGTATAACAACATTAACTTGAAATTTGTATCAATAAACCAAAATTCATACCAATGTGAAATATTTAAGATTAATAGTTGTTTTGGGGATTAAGTAGATTCAATAATCTACCCTTTTATCCTATCTTTTCTATATTCTTTTTCTTTTTAGAATAAAAATCCCTGAATCTAATCTCCTTTGTTCAGCTTTTTTCCTGACTATTGACAATAACAGCTTGTAACAAACCTCCCTTAAATAAAAATGAATATCCATAACTCATCTTTTGGGAATATAGGTATAGTTTTCTAGACTGCTTCCTGTTTTTTTTGTGGGCATTGTTATCTTTGGGAGGCCCTGGGACAATTTAGGATTGTGGTCGAGTCTTGATTGAAGTATTCAGTGAGGTTGTATCCTCTCAGCCAGCCTTGAAGCTGTTCTGAATGCAGAATTTTGAAGAAACAAAAACAGAGGCATTTTGAAATGTTGGATCACCTGGGCCATCCATTCTCATTGGTGTTTGAATCTCTTGCACTAAAAATACATAAAATTTAAAAGTAACATGCACATCTGCATTAACATAAGTATAGACTGTGTATTGTACACAAGTCAGCTAAAGATAATTTTTTGTTTTATGTTTGAGCATATACATCCTGTGTATTGTAATTCTCCTAAGTTTATTTTTTTATGTTTGTAGCCAGATTTTTCAAGGGGTCTTCCTCCATCAAACCTGATTTTCTTAACTGAGAATGAATCCATAGCTTCTCATTTCCTGGCGGGGGGGTGGGGGTGGGAGGAGCTTCTTCCCAAAGTAATACATCTTTTGACTTAAATTGTAAAGTCAAAATATTTTTCAAATATATAGGTTGTGGAATCTATAGTAGTTTTTATCACGGTAAAAACCTGCCGTGAGATATGTTTTAAATGGAGTTTATTTTGTGAAAATCACTTACAAAACAGAGAAGGTTTTAAGAGAAAATGAAGGGATAAGGTTGCAGCGTGCCAGAGCATTTCTAAGGAAAACTCCTCATCCCCACGCCGTACGTCCTAACTCCCGTGCTGCTGGCCCAAACTGCGCACCCAGTCGGGAACTCTCTCAAGAGAATGCCGGCTTCCTGTCCTGGTCCTCTCCCTCGGAGGTCTACTTCCAGAATCCTTTCCAGTTAACCACGCCCCACTCGTCTCCAGTCCTATGACGTGATTGTTCACATGTATAGTTCCTGATTTCCCGCTACAAGTTTTCATAACACAGTGTCTCTTAACAGCCAAAATACTCAAAGACAAGACAATGACATACAGGATCCAGACTTTCTGTGTATTTTCCATCTTTATATCTTACTTCTTTTATATTACTTTATTTCCTTTTTAAGAACTTTATTTTATTTTAAAACCATACCAATATATAATGATTGTCTATATCTTCTCTTCTCTCTCCCAAGCCTATTTATATTTTTAAACACACTGAAATCTGCTTAAAGGATTTTTTTTATGTCTAAATCTGTCATTACTGCATATCTATAACCTTATAAGTCTGCATGAAAAAAATTCCCAAACACACCATTCAGTATGCTGGCTGAGCTTATGCTGGTAGTTTAAACCCATAGCCTCTGTACTGCAGCCCCTATAAGAGAACTTAGGAGCCTGCCATGTGGCTTATCTCATGGTACACCAGAGGCTCAATTCTACAGGGAGAGGTCTCTCTTTACTGTGGCCTTGACTACCAGGAGAGACAGGAGGCTAGGAGGCTGCTCTTGGCTTTATGCTAGAACCTTAAAAAAAAATACCTTTCTCACATTTAATGTGAAAATTCTTGATGAAAGCTTGGGCACCACATGTAGGTAGAGTTTTTCTGTCCTATAGCCATTCTCAAACAAACACAATGAGGCTCATGCTAATTATAAATGCTCAGCTGATAGCTCAGGCTTATTACAAACTAGCTCTTACAAATTAACCAAGTTCTATTAATCTATGTGGTGCCCTAAGGCTCTTCACCTTTATCCCATTTTGTGTATCTGATTCATTCTCCATCTGGCTGGAGACTCCTGTGTCTCCCATCATTCTCAGTTTGGCTCTCCTGCCTAACTTTATCTTGTTCAGCTATTGGCCAGTCAGTTTGTTTATTAGCCAGTCATAGTGACATATATTCACAGTGTTCAGAATAACTATTCCATGTAAGGGGGTAGATACAGAGAGAGAAAGAAAATTTCAGGTGAAGTTTCATAGGAAAGGAGCTTATCTGTAAGACCAGGATATGAGAGAAGGTCCAGGAGATTAGGTTTAAGAATTCAATCTAGTAGGACCTTGAATGCAGAAATGGAGGAAAGGAAGAGAATAGGAGTGGAGATAAAAGAAGGTTTGGAGACTCTCTAGCCACTTGCCATTTCATTGGAAGAAGTTGTTGAGGTCACAGAAGATGGCATGATTAAATATGCCAAATTGAGGCCATTGGTTTTGGCTGTTGAGGACAAATTGGAGCCAGATCTTATTAGAAAGTCAGATGAGTGGGCTGCCCTGTGGTGGGGAACAACCTGGAGGCGTTTGTCTTGTAGATTATTATTATTATTAAAGACTTTATTAACAGGTTAGAAAAAAAGAAAGTCAGATGAGGTGAAGGACTTTAAGATTTCACTGAGGCCTAATTGATTATTTTTGTGTGTTTGTTGTTTTAACTGTGTCTCACTGTGTAGATCTCAATTGCCTGGAATTTGCTATGTAGATACCATACCCTACTTGTTTGAATTTTTAAATTAGGTTTATTTTATGTGTATGAGTGTTCTGCCTGCATGTATGTGCACCATGTGTGTGCCTGGTGCCTGTGGAGGTCACAAGAGGACATTAGATTTCCTGAAGCTGGAATTATAGGTAGCTGTGATCTACCATGTGGGTATAGGCAACTGAATATGTGTCCACTGGAAGAACAGCAAGTGCTCTTAAACACTGAGCCATCTCTCCAGTCCCCTGTTTGTAAGTTTTTAGGAGGCAAGCTGTCTTAGTTAGTTTTCTCTATTGCTGTTACAAAACACCATGACCAGGGCTTTTTATTTCTTTATAGAAAAAAGGGTTTAATTGGGTATACTGTTTCAGAGCCATAGAGTTTATAATGGTAGAGCAAAGCATGGTGGCAGGAACAGCTGATCCACAAATAGGAGTCAGAGAGACATAATTGAAATAGTACTGGTCTTTTGAAACCCCAGTGACATACCTCCTCAAGCAAGATCTTGCCAAATGTTGAACTCTTCAGATAAAGTCTACCTCCAGATCTTATTTTTAACTAGTTGTTTGAAAATTTAATACATATATACAACTTACCTTTATCATATATAACCCCATCCCCTTTGTCTAATTTTTCCCTGCCTCCTTCCAACACATGTTCCTCTCAACGTTTTAATTATTTTAGACAATAATCTGCTGAACCTAATTAGTGCTGCCCATGTGAAGAGGGGTGTGGGGTCATCCCCTGGGACGTGAGCAACCTAACAGTGGCCACCCCCTCAAAGAAAAGTGACCTTTCATCTCCAAAATTTACTTTAAAACTCTGGACATTTGAGGGGGTATATTTGCTATACAATTTCAAGATATAGATAAATGCAGAGGTAATAATCTAACTTGAACAACATTGATTTTTATTCATGAGGCCACATGTGGGCAAGTTCTTCTTATAAATCAGACAACAGTCAGCACAAATGCTAATAAACTCCTGACCGCAACAGATACTCCCAACTATCAACTATCCCTGTGAAACAAGAGACTAGTCATTCAACAAAAACATGATTCACAGCTTCCTTTTTTCAGTTCTACATATCCAAAGCTTAATAGCTTAAATTAATATTTTATTTATTTGTGCATAAACTGAGGTATTTCTTCATGGGCCCTTGCTGTCTTTCTTTAAAACTACTGGAGCCTTCTAAGCAATAGCTATCCTAATCAGCAACCACGACTCCCTAACCCTCACTATCAGCAGCAGTTCAGCTGCAAGAGCTGCAGCCAGAGGGAATTCTGTTCCCCCAGGCACTGACTCTTTCAAAGTTAAGAAAGAAACTTATCTAAATCTCTGTCCCTCTAAGAAAACCTCAAGATTCAAAGGTTGAAGTGGAATTCTGAGCCTCAGGCTGAATAGCAAGTGGCTCACCTCTTCTCCGTGCTTGAATCTTTCAAAAAGCCTTTGCCCTTCTCCTTGCCTCCACTTAGAAGCAAGCCTTCTCCACCTGGCTCCTCCCCACCTCTTCCTGTCACTTAGCTGCTGACTCAGCCTCCTGACTGAAGGTGAATTTTATTTAATCAAATAAATATATCACATCTTTGCATCATTAAACAAATGTGCCAGAGTTTAAACAAAAGTAACATGCTTTAAAATAATATTCTACAATAGGCCCTGGCACTGGCTAGAGTCTGTCATTCAGCTGGCTTCCTCTACCCAGTGAGGGCCCGAGTTGACTAGGCTAAAAAATCTCTCTCACACACAAATACACAAACACACTAATAATAATAAATTGAACAAATGGCATGAGATATTTAGAAAATTACAAATAATATAAGAAAAACTAGTCATTTACTTGTAAGAAAATAAATGAATATCATGAGAAAAAGATCAATTGAAAATTCAATTCAATTTAATCGAGGCAATGTTTATTTCATATATCTGTTACATTCCATCAGGAAATTTGTTTTAAGGTAACAATTCAGTAAGCAAAAAAACACATTTCTTTGGGAAAAATACTTCTAAGACTAGGCTTTTTCACATATAAATACAATACACAAAATAAATATACTGCACAGAAATCACCCACTCATATACTGCTGCATCATGTTTGATAAACAGAACATTTGTAAGAGTGGGTTTAGGACCTGCTGCAGTGTGTACAGTTCTGAGTAACAGAGACCTATTCGGTAAAGTGCTGAGTCATCAATATCTTCGGCTATATTAGCCATGTGTGTGATCTGCCTCTATTACTTAACTTTGCTGGCACAATATGAGCCCTACCACAGGCAGAATATGAGTAAATGGGTTTGTTAGTGTTCTCAAAGTGCTTTATTTAGACACTGGAATTTTGTTTCATACAACCTTCATGTGTCACAAAATATTTAATTTTTGCAATAATTGAGTAATATAAAACTAATCTCAGTTTAGAGGCTACAAAAATGGGCTGTGGATCTGGCAGATGACTGTGGTTCACCAACCTCTGGCCTTGCCTACTCAGGATCTGCTCCTGAGTCACAGTGAGTAGATACACAACCAAATCAAATCAAGGCACTAACAGCAATAAGGTAGGAGATACATAATGGATTGCCAAACTTTTCACTGTGTAATTCAGGAAATACAAATTAATGAGAAGAATATCTAATTTTGGTTTTTATGTTTTACAGACACTGTTCTAAGTGCTTTAAAATATTAACCTATTTCAACCTCAAGACAATTCCAGGGTGCTGCTATCATTGCTCTCACAGGAAAAGAAACTGAGGCACAGTGAAGTTGCATGGCATGCCCATGCTAGGGCCTGGGTCAAGGTAGTAGGAGCCTAGAATCTCACTTTTAGCTACTGGCCATATTGCCTCCGCTAATCAGAAAAGGAAGGGAAAACAATGAGGTATTTTTTCATACAAAATACAAACACAGATACCACTACTACACAACATCTACAATAAGATAAGTAAATACAGCTGCTTTGGAAGGAGCTTGGATTGCTACAAATGCATCTCCAACCCAAAGTTCAGCTGATCAGGATATAGCTAAAAAAAAAATTACAGTTTCTTTTAAAGGGTTCATTTAGTAACAAAGTCTGAACCCATTTGTAAGTGCCAGGAAGTAGATGAAAAGATACACTACGCTTTTAAAGTATACACGAGCATATGTTACAGTAACAGTACTATCAATGGAAATCACTGTTGCTGTGCAAGTGTTCTCACACATTACAGCTACTGAGCTTAGGCACAATGACAGATGAGTTCCATGTGCAAGTCACACACTTACAAATGTGTTTTATAGATACCCACCCACCCACCTACAACACCCTACATATAAAAACACTTCTTTACTTAATGATATTTCCTGATAACTTTTTGGCTCTTTAAATAGCTTGAGATATGTGATATTTGTTAGCTTTTGTTTTTGTTGTTTGTTTCTTTAAGAAGTAAATCAGTCTTGAAACTGGCAATGTGATTTACAGTGTGATTGCTGCCTTCAGTATAAATTCCTTTAAATTTTGTTAAAAATATTTTATATATTTAAAATGCCTACAGAGGTATGATTAATATAGCTCAATTCAGCGATGGATGTGTTCTTGATCTGTATCTGTTGTAACCTGTGTACTAATTCCCTTAGATCTTTTTAAGATGAGTGTAAGTGTGTGAAGAGACTTGAGTGCTTGGATACCCACAGGAGGTCCTCACTGTGTACTTTGAATGGTAGTACTAGATTCTACAACAGAAACTTCTGGATAATCATTTGATTTCTGTTTCATTTTATCTTTCATGTTTCACAGTTTCTGCCACCTGATATTGATAACAGTTGACCATATTGTAAAATTCTTCCTAATAACATTACAGAATTCCTTCTGTACACATGCTTATGATTCTATAAGGAAAAAACATGGCTGACAATTTTTTTTCCTGGATACTTCGAAGGTTCTCCGTCTGTGTGTATTGCATCACAGAACAATTATGGCAGGATTCTGAACTCAGGCTACTTGTTACTTTTCCCCTTCTTGGCATGTGTCTTCTGATGTGTGGTGAGTTGTGACTTCTGGATAAAGTGTTCCCCACACTCCTTGCACTCATAGGGCCTTTCCCCTGTGTGCTTTCTTTGATGTATGACAAAATGTGACTTCTGAGAAAAGGATTTCCCACATATCTCACAGTCATAGGGCCGCTCTCCTGTGTGAGTCCTTTCATGTAATCTGAGGACTGAGTTCACAGAGAAAGATTTTCCACACTCTGTACATTCATAGGGCTTCTCCCCTGTATGTTTCCTCTCGTGTTTGGTGAGGTCTGATTTATAGTAAAAGTTTTTCCCACACTTACTACATTCAAAAGGTTTCTCCCCAGTGTGTGTTCGCTGGTGCACAGTGAGGGCTGACTTCTGGTAAAAACAGTTCCCACACTCCTTACATTTATAGGGTTTCTCTCCTGTGTGTGTTCTCTGATGTGTTTTAAGGTGTGAATTCCTAGAGAAGAGTTTCCCACATTCTTTACATTTGTAGGGTTTCTCCCCTGTGTGTGTTCTCTGATGAACTGTGAGGTGTGACTTTTGAGAAAAGAATTTCCCACATTCCTTACACTCAAAAGGCTTCTCCCCTGTGTGGGTCTTCTGATGCACCAGGAGGTATGCCTTTACATAGAAAAACTTCCCACAGTCCTTACACTCAAAAGGTTTCTCCCCTGTGTGTGTTTTCTGATGTTCTGTGAGGTGTGGCTTCTGGTAGAATGATTTATCACACTGGCTACATTCATAGGGTTTCTCCCCTGCGTGGATTCTCAGATGTCTAGTAAGAGATGACAGGTGATAGAATATTTTGTTACATTCTTTACAAGGGTAGGTTTTATCTCTGGTGTGAACTTTCTGGTGTATCGTGAGGTCTTCACTTTTATAGAAAGATTGCCCACATTTCTCACACTTATAGGACTTCTTGGTATGTGTTTCCTGGTGGATGGTGAGGGAAGACTTCTGGCAGAAGGACTTTCCACATTCACTACAGTCATAGCTTTCATGCTGGATGGGAGTTTTCTGACGTCTGGTGAGATCTCCTTTCCTAGAGAGAAAGTTCCCGAATTCATTAATAGGACTTTCAAAGCTTTTTCAGTGGCTGTGCAGTCTCTGAATAACTTTGATGATGGCTAGGATCATCCTGCTTGTCAGGTTCATAGTGCTTCTCCACTGTGAACACTGACCTACACTGTGACTTAACACTGTACAGAATGAGGCTTCTTTCTCCTGAAGTCCCAGGGGTTCTTAATGGCTGTACTATACTTTCTGTAATGAAGCCTCTTTCACTGCATGGTTCAGGAGAAGGAAAAGATAACTACATAGTTTGACCCTCTAGACTCTAAACCATACCCCTCAGGTAGGCTTGCTTTTTTAGGTCACATTCTTTGAGATTAACTCCAGTGTCAGTTTACTCACATTTCATACTAATTAACAGTTTCTCTCCCAGCATTTCAAACAAGACTATTCTTCCTCACATAGCTGCTATCCTACACATTGATTCTTGAACTTACCTTGCATTTCCAGCCTGGGCTTTGGCTTTGGGGTCCGCAACATTCCGTCGTTTGTCTAGAAAGGAATCAAGATTTTAACACCATTATGATCAAAGTTTGATTCTTAGTCCTCAGGTGAATCTGTCAAGATGAAAGCACTCTTGAATGAAATTCTCCTTTATACCATTTGTGACTGTTTTCATTGTTATTCTAGAAGGTCTCAAGGCAGGATCACCTAGATTTGTGGGTGTGTGTTGATAATGTTAATTGATGTGGGAATTAATCAGCCTAAAAGTGAGAGGCCCTGCACTCTGGGTTCAGGTCATAAACTGTGTAAGAATATAGAAATCCAGAGCAGCTATAGGCATGCATATATACATTTGCTCACCCCTAGCACCTATATTGCCTAGACATAATTGCCTACTATTATTTCTTATTCAACTTACTGCTCACTGTCGTTAATAAGATAACAGCATTCTTTGATTCACATTCCTAATCAGCAACATATATTGTTCTGACCCATGTTTTCTCTTTTTTGTCTCAACTTTCTCTGGGTTTTTGAGTAACATTGACAGAGATTTCAGAGGTGTCTGGGTCTATAATCAGTTTACTTCAATGTCTGCTAAGTGAGTTTCAGTCTTTGTTAGACTTTTAAAAAAAGATTTATTTATTTTGTGACCATTGGTATTTTGCCAGCATGAGTGTCTCTATGAGGCTTTCAGGTTTTCTGGAACTGGAGCCCACAGACAGGTGTGAGCTGCTACACAGGTGCTGGGAATTGAACTTGGGTCCTCTGGAAGAGCAGCCAGTGCTCTTAACCCCTGGACTGACTCTCCAGCCCCTAGACTTTTGTTTTTTGACATAAGAATGCCCTAGTTTCATTTCTGCTTCAGTCATAAAATGACATGACAGAAACACTTTAAGGGAGACAGGTCTTATTTGATTTACAGTTTGGAGTTGATGTCTATCACTGCAGGGAAGTCAAGGCAGAAATTTGAAGCAACTAGTAGTCTCCATAGTCAAGAGCAGAGACTAAGTGGATAAAGGAACTAATGGGTTCACATACAGGTCTTCACACCTACAGATATAGATGACTATTTAGCAGTATTTGTATCAGATGCCTGAAACCACAGATAGTCCTGTGGCTCTCCCCCCTAATTTCCTATAATATACTTTCTTCCTTGTTAGTAAAAAGAAGTACTTTAAGGTTTCATTTTGGCATAGTTGAATTTCTAGGGTTGCTACTTGTACTTTGCAACTATTAATAAGTAAAATAAAAATTATTTGAGTAAGCAGTATGGTCCTTCCATAATTGATCTGAAAACCAAGATAGCTACCAAGTGACTAATGCAAAGCAACACACAGTGTGCCTACAATGGAGAAAAAGACTATTCACGTTAGTGATGAACAGCAGGACTGTGATGCTCAGAATAGCATGTGGTTTAAATTTTATGAATTGTTGATTCTGGAATTTTCCATTTAGTGTCTCCAGATTGCATTCCACCATGGATAACAAAAACCACAAAGGAAACTACAAGTGGACCAGTATTACTGTTGTTAGCAGACCAAAAATCATCTTATACTTCTTCATCTGTCCAGAGCAATTTGAGAAAGTGAATTTCTCAGAATATCAGTCTCCTCATGTGTTGAGGATCCTGTTGTTAGGCATTTATTTTCCATATAGTTCGCTTAATTTTCACCAGAACAAGGGAACCTAGGATTTCTATGGAGAGAAGAAACCTTGATGTGACTTAGGATTCAAATATATGTAGACAGTATCTTTACACATTTCTAGAACTATAGCAAACTTTGGAGATTCCAGACAAGTATTTCAAGGGTCACAAGTATTTTAAAGGGTCACATGCAATATGATTTTCTTAAACATACCAGCACGATTCCTCCGATTTGAAAATTCTCTTTCTAATACCCATGGCTCTTTTCCTTGCCTCAACCTGGAGATCACACTGGGCTTAACCACACGATAACCTATTAAAGATAAAGGAGATGGCACAGATTCCTTAGAAGTGAGGTACAGTTTCAGGAAAACACTTGTGTTTCACAAATTTATTCTTTAAATGAAGAAATAGAAACACACATTTTTTTCAGGTATTCCCAAACAGATTAACCTTGAATGATGAAACAAAGTATCATTTGACTTTTCAGAGACCTTAAATGTTCCAGCAGACTGGAGATGAAATGGATACAATTGAAATTTCAGATGAGAAAATTTTTCTTACCCACAGCGACCAGGTGTCTGTAGTTCTCCAGCATCACATTCTTGTAAAGGGACTTCTGGGCAGGAGTCAGTAACTTCCATTCTGCTTTGGTGAATTCCACAGTAACATCCCTTAATGTCACAGGTCCCTGAAACAACAATTCCAATTCAGTTAGAAGTGGCATCAGGAGGTCAGGACAAAGGTTAGGGGTAGTAGGATTTGCTTAGTATTTGCAAGGTCCTGAGCTCAGCCCCATGACAAAAGAGAAAAGGAAGAAAAAAGCTGGTACATTAAATCGCTCAGAGCCCTTGTCATAGTCGGACTACAGTAAGGCAATTGCACATTGTGTGGAGGAATTTCTCTTTTGACAAGAGGCAAAGATATAGATCCTTAATGTCCTTCTGTGTAGTAGATGCTATAGTAGAAATATGTTCAAGACACAAGCTTTTTTAGATGGTGACAATTGTCAGCATTGTGTAATAACTGTTAGACTTGATAACATGGTCAAACCATCTAATATAAATTAAAAATAAAGAGTTCATAATTGGCAATGATATGGCAGTATGGGGAACAACAACTTTATGACAGTGTACATGACACAGAATGAGAACAGATGTAGAACTGAGTTAATTAACTTATGAAGTCAGGTAAGAGAACACAGAGAATGTTTGGTGCTTTTCCTTTCTCCCCCTAAAACATATTTTGCACAAAACAGACCTCATGTCATATGTATTTACATCTGTTGCATGAACTTTTCTGGAGGAGACACTAACAAATGTTTCCTCACCACAGATGGGACACCAGTGACAAATCAAAGTACAATCTAACAAATTCCAACTTAGTGAATAAAATAGTTTTCATCATTTTTCAAATTTATTTATATAGAAGAAAACTGTGAGTAGATAATCTTCACATTTACATCATATCAATTGCCTTAGATATTTCTATAATGCTCACCTACTTTGCAGCCACTGAGGAGACAGGGGTATGCAATGGAGATATAAGAGTAGATTAGTGATCTATATAGAAAACTAAATAGACAGGGAACATGGCACAGGACCAGATATGAGCAATACACACAGTATCACAAACACAGTGGAACCAAGAAGAATAATACAACGTTTTGTGTTTCTATTTGTGTATAGAGGTACATGTACACCTGTGTGTGTAAATGTAGAGGCCAGAGGCTGAAATTGTGTCTCTTGATCTATTCTCCTCCCTGTGGTAATTTGAAGGAGAATGTCTCCCAGAGGTTCTGGGATTTAAGTACTTGGTCTCCTGCTATAGGATAACACTCTTGTACACTGTATAGATTTGTCACTCAAATTGGTTTAATAAAATGCTGGTTGGCTATTAGCAGGGCAGAAACCCTGAATGGCTCTTTTAAGAGGCACTTACATGGTAGGTGTTTATGGACAGTGGGCACACACTACTTGGTGTTGGCATGGACCTAGAAACTCCAGAGTTGGGGGTGATATACATGACTTGGCTCCCACCAGTAACTCAGCCATGAAGCTAGACTCTCAAGAAGTTAAAGAATGAGGCCTTGCCAGCTGCTTTGGTCCAAGTCATGCCTGCTTAGCAGTTTAAATGTTCATATGTGTGTGTGGCAGGAGAAACAGCTCTAAATAGTTTACAGTGTGTTTTAAAATGTATGTAGGCTTGAGAGAGAAAAAAAAGAGTATAGAAAGTCCTTAAAAAAGAAATGGAGTAATAAAAATAAGCCACATAAAGATAGAGTCTGGATCCTGTATGTTATTGCATTGTCTTTGAGTTTTGGGGGTTTTCTTGTTTTGTTTTGCTTTGCTTTATTTTTTGACTGCAGAGGAAGAAGCAAGAGCTGCTAAGTGACATTTTATTATAAATGCTGCTATATTGAACCAACCTGTATATTTTGAAAATATCTTTACTTCAAAATTTAAGTCCAAAGATATGTTACTTTGGAGGAGAAATTTTGTTTTTATTTCCACAAAAAAATGAAAGGCCACAGATTCATTCCAGATTAAAGAAAGTAAGGTTTGATTGATGATGATCCCCAAAAAATTCTCTAATGGGCATAGATGTTCCAGATGATCCAACCTTTCAGAGCACTTCTGTTGCAGTTTCCTCTGAGTTCTGCATCCAGAACAGATTCAAGGCTGCTGACTAAGGTGATCCAGCCTCACAGACTACTCCACTTAGAACTTGTCCATAATTCTAAATTTTCTTTGGGTCCCCATAAGATTACCAGTACCCCCAATCAACAGGAAATAGTCTAGAGAACTACACTAATATTCCCCCAAAAAATGGACTATGGATGTTTGTCTTTGTTTAGGGAGTTTGGTTATAAATTTTCATTGGTCAAAGTCAATCTCTTTCTCAAAGAAGAAAAGGGATATGATATAGAAATGATGGGGAGGAAAGGAAGATTATTATGATAGAAAAAGGGTAGATTATTTAATCTACTTTAATGTAAAAATAACTGTTAATCTTACATATTTTACATTGGTATAGATTTTAGTTTATTGATACACCTTTGGAAGTTAATTTTGTTATACTGTATGTATATTTCTACTCTTATTTAAGTTATTGTGTTTACATAGCTCAATTAAAAATATAATGTATAATTAAGAAATACACACTAAAAGTCATCTATAATAGTCAACTTTATAGTCATGTTAATTAGGTTTTCAAGGTATACAGAGATATATTTCAGATAGATAGGCAATCTTCAAACACTTCAAAGATGTACAGAATATAGTATTTAAAATGCTTTAAGAGCTTAGACTTTTCTCTTTTTTTAA
>PVIH01005546.1:97931-122747 GCA_004025045.1 Sigmodon hispidus
TATGAAGAGGATAAGTATCATAAGCATGGCTTATCAAGGGTGGTAATGCAAATAAGATTGCTACACATATATTTACTATGTGTTCAGCTTTCCCTCTGAAATTTTTTTTCCCATCCCTGTATTTCCTTATTCAAGGTCCCTTCCCCCTCCCACCACCTCTTGACATTTTTCTTCTCTGCAACTCCCCATCCCTTCCCTGAGCAGGGAGCAGACAGTCCTATGGTCCCACTGACCCAATAATGCTTGGGTCAGTCTCCACTCCTGGCCAAATCCAGTTTTGTCCCCCCTCCCTCAAGAGTGAGTCTGGTATTCCTATAGTTGTAGTGGGGTTCGAAGGGTCAGTCCAGGGTGTATCTGATCCCAAGCTGTTCAGTGGTTGTGGTTTGCCGCTTGGGCATGTTTGGTTTTTTTTAGACTTTTCTTGACAGTGAGACATGTCTGCTCCTGGCAACACCAATTACTCCAAAGAGGATGATGGGTATTGAAGGATCTCCATATGGAGTTTGTTTTCTTTAGGGCAAAAGCTAGCCATGTGTGCAAAGAAACTGCTCCTGCTTCAGTTGCTGACAGTTACTGTCCAAACTGGGCCAGCAAGACACAAAGAAAAGTGACTGCTGAACTTTGCCAAGACAAACAATAAAGATGACAAAGCCAGGTGTGGTGGAGCTTGCTTTTAATGCCAGCACTCTGGAGGCAGAGGCAGGTAGATGTGGTCTATGCTGTACAGTGAGACTCTGTCATAAAAAGACAAAACAAAAACTTTACACACAACACAAAAACTACTCTGGATGCATTTCTATCACATTAATTCAGAAAATAATAGAATGATAGCGATGTGGGAGAAATGGAGAACTGGACCCCAAGCATTGTTAAAGGATACAACCACTCTTGGGTTGTTCCTCAGAAAATTAATTTAGCAATAAACTCAATTCACTAACTGGAACTTTGGTAGTATACTTTGGTTCCCTACCTGGGGTGAGTAGACATTTGCCTATGTGCCCTCATGTCACTCAAGAAAATGATACAATTCTATACATAAAAGCTCTAAGAGACCACAAAAAAACTTCCATAGTTGACAAATGCATTCATCAAAGTATCAGAATACAAAATTAATAAACACACAAAAAAATCTTATATATATGACAACCACCCTGAAAAAGAAATCAGGGAAATGATCCCATTCCTAATAGCCTTACAAAAATATCTCAGAATAAATCTCAATAAGATAGTAAAGACTTGGGGCTGGAGAGACGGCTCAGTGGTTAAGAGCACCGTCTACTCTTCCAGAGGACCCGGGTTCGATTTCCAGCACCCACATGACAGCTCACAACTGTCTGTAGTTCCAGTTCCAGGCAAACACCAAGGCAAATAATTAAATACATAAGTAAAAGTGTTAAAAAAAAGAGATAGTAAAGACTTGTATAATAAAAACAGTAGCACACTAAAGAAAGGACTTGAAGAAGACACCAGGCGAAAGAAAGACATCCTATACCCAGGGATCAACAGGACTAACACTGTGAAAATGGCCACCCTGAAAAAAGTAATTGATAGATTCAATGCAATCTCCATCAACACTCTAACACAATTATTCACAAAAAATTAAAAAAATAATCTCAAATTTCACCTGGAAACAACAACAACAATCCCAGGATGCCAAAACAACCCTGAACAATAAAAGAACTTTTATAGGTATCACCATCCCTGACTTTAATTTACACAACAATGTAGTAATATATTGTATATCTAATAAAGTTTGCCTGAAAATCAGAAGAGAGAGCCAACCACAAATTTAGCCATAGAGGTCAGGGAGTGATGACAGACACCTTTAATCCCAGCACTTGGGATCCCACACCGCTGCTCCCAAGTGTGGAAAACAGAGCCTTAATCCTAGCACTAGGGAAGTTGAATCAGGAAGTGGGATAGGAGGGGCAGGAAGAAAGATAAGGTGGGAGGAGGCAGCAGTCCAGCCTTGGACTGCACCCGCTTCCCTGGGCTGAGGACTGAGAAGTGTTCAGTCTGAGGATTCAGGGATCCACCCCTTTTGGCCTGAGGAGTTGACTAGGTGAGATCTGGTTGTAGTTTGTTGCTTTGTCTCTGTGATATTCCAGCTTTTCACCAGTATCTGACTCCTTATTATAATAAGATAGTAAATAATTGTAACTATTTTATTATAATACCAAACAGAATTTGTGCATACTACAGGGTTATAGTCATTAAAACAGCATGGCACTGGCCTAAAAACAGACATATTGATTAGAGCGATAGAACTGGGGACTCATAAGTCCATATACCTAGCACCACCTAATTTTTGACAAAAGTAAAAAATACACACTAGAGAAAAGACAGTATCTTCAACAAATGGTGCTGCTCTAATGGATAGCTCCATGGAGAAAAGTGGAACTAGAGTCTTATTTCTCATCCTGCACAAAACTCAACTCCAAATGGATCAAGGAACCCAATGTAAGACCTAAATCTTGCTAAAGGGAAAGTATGAAATATGCTTCATTTTGCAGGCACAGGAAAATACTTTCTCCACAGGAGTCTGATAGTATAGGCATTAATACTAACAAATGACAAATGGGGCCACGAGAAACACGAACACTTCTTAAGGCAAAGGACAGTGCCATCCAAGTAAAGAGGCAGCCTGTGGAATGAGAAATCATCCTTAGCAGCTCTGCATCTGACAGGGGATTAGTGTATACAAAGGAAAAAAAAAACCCTAAACACCAATAAACCAAACAATCTGATTTTTAAAATGAGGCATAGAACTAAAAAGAATCCTTAAAAGATGAAATACAAATGGCTGAGAATTATTTTTTTAAATGATCATCATCCTTGGCCATCAGGAAAATCAAAATTAAAATTACTTTGAGATTATATCATGTCCCAGTCAGAATGGGTAAGATCAAAAAAACAAATGACAATAAATACTACATGGATATGTGAAAAGGGGACCACTCGCTCACTGCTGGTGGGAGTAAAACCCAATGCTCCACTGTGGAAATCAGTGTGGAGGTGCATCAAAAAGCCAGAAATAAATCCACCATGTGGTCCAGCTATGCCATTCTTGGGCATACAAGCAAAGGATTCTATATCTTACTACAGAGATACTTGCTCATCTGTGCTCACTGCTGTGGTATTCACAATAGCCAGGAAATAGGAACAACCTCGATGTCCATCATAGGATGAGTGGAAAATGAAAATGTGGTACATATACACAATGGAATATTATTTAGCTGTAAAAAAGAGAAATTCGAAGATAAATAAATAGAGCTGGAAATAATCATTTGGACTGAGGTAAGACACCGCCCCCCCCAAAAAAAAGACAAAATGTCACATCTTTTCTCTCATAATGTGCAGGTTAGCTTTGGCTCCTTAGATATGTGCTCAAATTCCTATAGATAGCAGGAAACTGGTGAGAGGCCGTGTGGTGGGTTCAGGAGAAGGGAACAGAACACAGGGGTCTGAAGGAAGGAGGAGGAGGAATAACAAAACAGAAAGAGTTAAGCTGGGTAGGGAATAGGAAGGGAGGGGCACATGGAGGGAATAACCTACATAACCCTTTAAAAAGCATTATGTAAACCTACTACAGAAGCTTCCTAGAATATATACATATAAATCATATATGAATGGAGTTAAATGGAGTCATTCTGTAATAGGTCCAAAACCTTTCCAAGATACACTGAGCTATCAAATAAAAATCTCAGCATCAGGTTTTTTGAGGTGTTGGTCTCATAGACAACCCAAATATTACAGATTATATGAATAACTCTTAGTTACCCACAGAACTTAATGGCAAGGCCCTATTGCTGAAGATATTAGATACTTAAGTCATAAAACATGAATAAATCAAGCTATTAATTACCAGGAATTAATTAGTATTGGCTAGCAGAGATGGAAGGTTCTCTGCACAACAAAAAATCACCAGCCATCTTACTGAGTGCCAGTAATGACTGTCCCAGCAAGATATACCGACTGGTACAATAGCAGCACAAATGTTATGTGAGTAACCAACTAGCTGTAAGGTCTGCTTCACAGTAATAAACTATACCCTAAGTGTTTACTACTGTACCCATAGATTAAGGAGTCTCTCAACCTTCATCAGAGAAGCTTCTTTTTGTAGTCCATGGTGATTAGCACAAGTCCACAATAGAAGACTGTAGAATGTTCAACTTAATTGAACAGGTCTGCCACATCCTTTTCTCCCAGGTCTCAGGGATCAGTGGAGAGCCTATAGAGTGCCAGAGGCAGTGGATAAAAACTACAAGAAAATGGTGTTTCCCAGACACATTGGGAGGTATATGATTTCACAGTGGTAATGGCAGCATGCACCAGACTGGTGTAAACTCATGACAAATGAAATTCCAAAATGGGGAGGTGAGTATGAAGTCCTACCCTTAGCTGAGAAGCAACTGACAACTGATAGCTGCTGGGAGAGGAAGACCAGGAATAGTTTTGTATGTTTGTTTTGGGAGGTGTTTCGAGACAGTTTCTTTAGGTGGCCCTGACTGTCCTGGAACTAGGAGTAGACCAGGCTGGCCTCATAGAGATCACAAAGATCCACCCGCCTTGGCCTCCCACGTGCTGGGATAAAGGTGTGTGCCACTACTGGAGAACATTTTTAAAAGATGTGGCTCCTGATTGGCTCCAGGGGAAGGTTGCAAGTGTCAAAGCACATTGGACTTAATGGTTGTTTGTAATGAGGATACAGAGTGGAGAGTAGGGAGGTGAGGAGGACCTGGGTGTACCTGGGTACTGGGAGTGAAACTGATCAGAATATATTGTATCAACTTCTCAAAGAATTTTAAAAAATATTTTTGAAATGTTAAGATATAACAAATTAAAGGCTCTGAGGGGCTCTCTGACATACTCAGACTTCTGCCTCCAAGTCACTTTAATTCCATTGACCCTTGTAAGGAAATAAGAGATTCAGGTTCACTTTTCTTAACCAAATGGTACCAACTTTCATGATGCCTACATCTTAAGGAGTAGTGTTTCTGAATTAAATGGGCATTTAAGGTAACCTACAGTATAGCTAGCCAAGATTAAAAAATGCATTAAATACCCATACTTTACTAATGAGAAGTACATAATATTACAAAACAATTCCCTTTCCTTTTCTGGCTATAAAATAAAACAATAAGACAAATCAACATACCATGAAGACACTTGCACATCAATGTTTGTGTAGCACTATTCATAATAGCTACATTATAAAACTATCAACAGAAAAATGGATAGAGAAAATGTGGCAGACACACAGAAAGGACTTTCTGCCCTAAGGAATAAAGAAGTCACAGTGTGCTGCAGGTAAACAGATGTGACAGCAGGTAAACATATTAACGAATCAAGCCATTCTCAGAGTGACAGAAATAGTATGCTTTCACACACTTGAGGGGCCTAAATTATATAGACACACAAAATCACACCGTCTATATGACACAGGAATAAAAGTGGAGCTGCACAGGGAACAAGAGAGACTAATGTAATGGAAAGGGGTGGTGGAGATGTGAATGGAATATGGAGTCATCCTGTAACCCGGCTGACATTGTATACTTGTACGAAACTTTAGAACAATTCTTGCAGTGTTTCCCAATATAACTTAAGAATGTTTATCATTTTTATTGGCTTTTTTCACACAGTACATTTTGATTATATTGTTCTCCTCTTCTAACTTTTCCTGGATCCTTCCCACCTCCTTACCCACCCAACTTCGCGTTCCTCTCTCTCTCCTCAAATGAATATCAAAACAAAGCAAATAAACAAAACTTATATGACAAAATATACCTGGACAAAACAAAACAAAACAAAAAAATGAGACAAGGGGGAGCTAGAAGATGGCATGGCCTGATTGCTAGGAATGCAGTTAAAGGGTATGTCAGGTAACAAGGCCATACTCTGTTCTTCATCATTTTAAGTTTAGGTATAATATTCCTATTATATGCCACAGCTAAATGTTAAATGAGAATCAGAGAGGAGGGGAAAAAGTCAGGTCCAGGTCATGGTGGCCAGATTTGATCCAGGAACTGCTTCCTTACTGTCTTTACCAAGTCTTATCTGTATTAGATCTTAGGAGTGAATCTCTCTGCCATCACAGGACATCAAACAATATTTGTCCTCTGCACACACAGAATGTGATGCTTAACCAACAAGGACAACTATGAACTACAATGCCCAGAAAAAGGACTATACCTGTGTTAAAGAGTCTACTGACTAAATGACTACATCTTTGTAGTTATGGAGCCCTTGGACATTACTAATCCAAAGCCAAATTACCTTGGTCCATCATCAGCCTTCTTTACAGCCATCCTCTCCCATCTTTGTGTTTGACCTAACATCTCTCCTTGTTAAAATTCCCTTTTGGAACCTACAGACAGACCCCGCTTCCATCAATGCAAAGACCAACAATGTCATCAGGCTGTATTTGGAGCCTATACTGTAACCCTGCTTCATTGTAACCTGTCTACCTACCTGATGCTTTCACTAATGTATTTTTAAGGAACCTTGATTTATAATTTTCTTCTGTTATTACAAAAACTTCATTAAATTGTTACCAACTTGGGATGTAGTATTTGAGATAACTGGAGTCTGTGTTCCTGAGCCACAGTCAGTCGTATTTTGTTCCAAAACAAACTATTTCTCATTTCTTCTGACTCGAGTGCTGTGGTTTTCCAATGATATTCTTGATTTCCACTAGTTCCCTCTGGTTAAATTCAGGAGCCTGCTCAATTACTACCTTTGAGAACAGAATTCTCCAATAAAATGATGTTATGTTTTGTTTTTAACTCTTTGCCTTCAAATTGCTTCATATAAATCAGAAATGCTAATCAAACATTGATGGATTTTACATTTACTTTAAAAATCATATTTGTTAACATCATCAGTGACCTAGTCAGACAATTTAGAAAGTTGCCACATTCAGTTCATTGTAGAGGTCATAAGTTTTCCCAAATTCTAATTTTCACATGAATTAAAATTTAAAATTAGTGAAAAAGAAACAAAAATACTAATGGTTGTTTTCCTGGAAGTGACAGACTTCCTTGACAATTTTTTTTTTTTTTTAAGTTTCTTTCTGGGCTTGTGGTGGCAAACACTTTTAGTCTTAGGGTAAGGACTCCTGGCATTTCACGTAGCTGAGCCAACTCGGCCCTGTGGCATGGTATTGCATACAGAAGCACCTCCCTGGACGCATGACGCATACAGAGGCACGCCCTAAACATGACTACGTAAACCCATACACGCCCCTTCTCTTAAAAGAGACCCGTGCATGCTCGGGTCTCTCTCTGTCTCCTGACTTCTGTCCTGCTTTTCTGCTTCTGCACCCGCCTGGGAGCTCCCTTAAATAAACTCTCGTGTGACCTTGGTAGTGTGTATCTCCTTTCATGTGAGAAACTAACACCTAGTTCTTCCAGGGCAGAGGCAGGAGGATCTCTGGAGTTCCACTCAAGCCAGAGTCATACAGTAAGACTTGGTTAATTCTGAACAACCATGTTTTTTTCCCCTGTCAATTTTTTCAAATATAAAAGTTATTCCACAAAAAATTGTCAAGATATTTACATAAAAGTCACGTAAGTGTTTGTCCTGGGGCACCATTTGCCACAGTTTAGGATGAGCAGAAGGATCTTATGTGAGTGCGCCATTCTATCATACAATATTACAAAGATGTGCACCTACCGGTCAAGAGTTAGCAAAGTCAATAGTGTTTACAGTACCATTAAGAATTAACATGAATATAAAGTATAATAGGAAATCAGGAAACGTGTTCCACTATTACAAATATGTTCTCATTATCTTTCAGTCATCAGAAAGCAAGCTTTTGCTGTTCCTTTGAAGATATCCTTCAGAAAACTAGAAGTCTGTTACTTAGCTCTTTGCAAAGATCCAATGATAATAAATTTGGTGTCACTGTCCTTTTTTTGCAAACTCTTCACTTTCATGCTATAAAAGTTAAATATGAATCAATTTCCTTATGTCTTTAAAGCAGTGGTTCTCAACCTGTGTGTTGTGATCTCTGTGTGTGTGGGGTGTCAAACAATCCTTTCATGGGGATCACCTATTGGAAAATACTGATATTTACATTATGGACTCATAACAATAGCCATGTTGTAGCTATAAAGTAGCAACCACATGAAGAACTGTGTTAGAGGGCTGAGGTATTAGAAAGGTTGAAGAATTTCTTAGTTCATAGCAGAAGCTGACTTACTATGACACAAATAGAACAGTGTATCTGAGATGAAATTTCAGCAAGGAAGTAGAAAAGAACTTTACTCTCTCCCCAATGCATTTAATTTAATATATAATCACTGTGCAATAATATGTACCAACAATGTACAGCAATACATTCCATATGTCAAAGTAACTTACAACTTCTGCCACTCAGTTGGTGCAATATTTTCTCAGCTCCTCCTCACCATTACCCTCATTGTTTCAAGTCATGCAGAATGGTCATCAATCTATCATTGCTTTCACACCATTAGTAGAAATGCTATTTGCTTATTAATAATATGACCTTTGACATTACTGAATCCTTTGAATGGGTCTGAAGGTACTTGGAACCCTGCTGACCATACTTGGACGGCTACTGTTTTATTCAACCCTGAAGGTGATTTTAAACCAGTTATACTTTCCTAATTTAATACAGACTCCTTTTTTTAAAGATTTATTTATCTCATTATTTTGTGTATATGAGTGGTTTGCTTGCATGTATGTATGTATGTATGTATGTATGTATGTATGTGCACCATGTGAATACTTGGTATCTGTGGAGGTCAGAAGAGGGCATTGAATCCTCTGCAACTGGAGTTACAAATGGTTTAGGTGGGTGCTGGGAATCAAACTTGACTCTTCTTTAAGAGTAACAACCGCTCTTAACCACTGAGTCAATTTTCCAATCCCGTAGATTCTCTTTCGGAAGAACCTCACTGGATATGTGTGTGCACAACAGAGTTAAACAAATTAAGTTACTCACCTTGAACTTGTTCATTTTCTGTTGTTTTTAAAAAGGGTTTCTACCCTTTAAAGTTGGGAGAGTGAAGTCATAAGAAACTGTATGCCACAGCTCCAGGTCTCCTGTAAGAAATTTGCATACATTTTAGTACTGTCTAAATGCATGCATTTAGTCCTCTGGTCAAATCAGAAGGACCACCATGAAGTAATGCTCACCTACCTATCTATTGATAGTTTTAGTATAATCTTCATGAGCCTGGGACATTTTTTTTAAAAAATAAACCTAAACACTTCAGCTGTCTCTTTTAAAACCATGTGTCTGCTTACACCTGAACACCTTAAACTCTAATAGATAGTTTCCAAGGCTATACCATACGCAAACTGAGAACCTGATGTGTTTACATTGGAGATAACATTTTTTTCCTGTCGCTAATACAACTCCCCCAAAGTTAGAAAGTCATTTCAAAGCTTTCAAACATGAGACATATTTTCTCTCTAAATTATATTTTCTCAAAGCAAAAATAAAATAAAAATACTTCTTCAAGAACTGTACATATGATACATTTTCACTGACATATGGTACATTTGCCTTTGCTTCTGTTACATGGTCAGCTGCTAATATGGAAACTTAGTTTCTTTCTTTCTTTTTTTTTTTTTAAAGATACGCTTACTTTTTTTTTAACTTTATTTATTTATTTGCCTTGGTGTTTGCCTGCAACTGGAACTACAGACAGTTGTGAGCTGCCATGTGGGTGCTGGGAATCGAACCCGGGTCCTCTGGAAGAGCAGACGGTGCTCTTAACCGCTGAGCCATCTCTCCAGCCCCGGAAACTTAGTTTCAAAGCTCTTATCTTTAAAATCAAATGAATTAGATATTTGTGAATAACTCTTCATGGAGCATTTAGTCAAGTCTTGACTCAGCAATTCAACAAACTTAGATCCCTGGAACAGGCCAAATCTACAGTAAATTTTAATTAAGTCTTAATAAATTTTGACATAATTCCAAAATCTAGTTTTGAAACAAGTATAGCCCCAAAAGGTCCATTTGAAGCCAGATGTGGTGGTGAACACCTTTAACCCAGCATTGGAATGGCTGAGGCAGATGGACAACAATATCAAGCCTAGCACAATGACAGCTAGAACAGCTTGTAATACATAGTGAGACTTTGTTCAAAAAGAAAGTCACTGATTAGTTACACAACAGTTTTAGTACCGTATTCCTTAAACAGGCATATCGTATATACAGCTAAAGAAACAAAATGCTCAAATCTATCCAGCATAGTGCTTACAAAATGCCTAATATATAAGTGTAAGGTAAAAGGCAATAAGGCTAGATACGAACTAGCCAATGATCAGCTTTATGAAATGTTATGACTTCATAACAGGGAACATAAACAAACTACAGTTTTCATCTTTTAAAGAAAAGATCTGATTCTGCTAGACATGGTGGCACACACCTGTAAACCCAGCATTCCCAAGGCTGAGGCGCGAGGCTCAACAGCTCCAAACTACTCTAGAGCTACATTAAGCCAGATCGCGCACCCCTCCCCCAATTCAATCTGTCTCATTTCAATTCCCTTTGAGGATGAATACGCGATATTCAGCTTCTCAGTGAAATTTAATACTGAAAGGTATTTTTAAAAAAATATTACCGTTCTTCCAAATAACTGCTCAACAGTCTAACAAAGGCTGGTTGAGGGATTGTAGGGAGAACCTTAATTAATCGTTCACACTAAGGGATCCAGAGGAAGCGCAAGAATTTTTAGAAATGGAAGACTCCAAGTATGATCAAGTATGCTTCATTGCTATGTTCTCAGCCGCTGGGCAATAAAACAAACCGCAGACAGGACCGCCAGGGACCGGCCGCAACCACAGAGTAGAACAATAGAGGATTAAGGCCACCCACAGGTACTGGGTAAACCGAATAGCCACCGAGAAGGGACTGGATGAATGGACCCAGCGCGTGTAATGGGAAGCATCTCGCCCTACAGCTTCCTCTGCACTCTGCACGACCGCCCTGCTCTGCGCGACCAGGACGCGTCTCACCTCGGTGACAGCGGTGTCACGGAGTCCCGCGGCCTCCGCTGCAGACGCTCGGGATGGCTGAGAAGCGGGCGGACGCCGACGTGGCGGGCGGACGGGGAAGCAGCGAGTGGACGCCACGTCACCCGGGCTGCAGCTCAGATCAGCCACCCCGCCGCTGCCCTCCTCTCCCCTCTTCTCTGAGACCCCCCTACGGCTCCTCTACCGCCCGCCCCGCGCCCCTCCCCTCTCCACGGCCCGCCCCGCGCCCCTCCCTCCCTCCCTCCCTCCCTCCGCCCGCGGGGTGCAGCGCTCGCCAGCTCGCCCCTCTCTCCCTGCTGCTTACACTCCGAGGTCCCCATGCTCCCCTCCATCCCCCAGCCCCTCCCTAGGCGAAGGACAAAACTTCGGCGGGTGACAAACAAGGGGCTCCGCCCATGAGCCGAAAAACCCTCCGTGGCGAACTACGATCTCCAGAAGCCTCCGCGACGACTCCATTTTGGATGCAGTTATGAAGTTGGCACTTCGCCCCCAGGCCTGGTCTTTAAGGGGGTGTTTGCGCTAGCAATGGGCAGAAGACAGAGGGTGACTGAGATTGTGCAGTGTATGTTGGAGGGTAGCTTAAGTACTTGGGACCAAGTGCGATTCAAGATCCAAAGATCTCACAATTTTATCCTAGGCTTGCTAGCTTTCAAAACTATGTAAATGATAACTTGAAACATCTGAAACTTTAAAAAAAAAAAAAAAGTGTGCGGTATATATAAACCAAAAGAGCAGACACCAAGTAAAGTGTCATACATGTTATTTCCCAAAGAAATTTAAAGCTACAGGTGTCTTTATTGCCATCTCACTAAGAATGATATACAGAATATGTAAAACAACCTGTATATGGCTCTGTCAATAACTTCATTTTGCAATGTATTAACTTTAGAAATTTGGAACTATTAAATCTTCAATAAGAAAATTACAATTAATACATACAAAATGAACAAATTATATGTGTACATGGTCCCAAGGCTTTTAGGCTCAAGAGCTCTGGTAGCCCTAAGAAGCCAGGTTCATCCACTGGTCCTTCAAGAGCCAACTGAAGAGACAATGGTACTACTTTTAATCTTAGCACAGATAGGTAGATTCTCAGAGTTTAAAGTCACCCTGGTCTCCAGAACAGGACAGCCAGGGAGAAAAACAACAACAACAAAAAGACAATAGTAATGTGAGAACAAACAGCCTGTAAGATTCAGGGTAAAAATATTGTTGACACAGAAAACACAGCTGTCTTCTCAAAGGGGGTAAGAAAAAGTTTGCTTTGGAATCAAATTTAGTGGTCATGGTCCTGGAACACAGTTTTAGGTTAACCCAAACTTCATGTTCCAACATGGAAGCAGTATGTGGGTGTTATGCCTCATGTTTGATGAGGCCAGAAGGAGGTTATCTGTTCCCCTGAACTGGAATTCTAATCAGTTGTGGGCCATAAAGTGGTGCTGAAAACTGATCCCTGGTCCTGTGGAAGAGCACCAAGTGCTCTTTACCTTTGATCCATCTCTCTAGTCTCAAAGCCTTTATAGATAGCTACAGACATCTACTTCAGGACACGTAAATACATTCATGAAAAAATTAGTAAATAGGCTTTTGGTTGGTGAGGACTAAATGTGAACAGCAAACAATTTACTTAATGGTCACAAAGATGCTAGCTTACATACAGAGGAGAGCAATAAATGGCTACGAGAGGGCTAGCGATGCAGGGGTGAGGTAGCATATGCCCTTAATGCCAGCACTCGGGAGGCAGGCAGATTTCTGTGGATCTGAGGCTTCAAGCTTGCATGGCAAGTTCCAGGCCTGCCAGGGGTGCATAGTGAGACCCTGATGTGTGTGTGTGGGGGGGTGTTTCTGTCACTAAAGATGGTTCACAGGAACTTGGCTCTGGACTAGCAGCATTCCAAGCTCTCCATAGTCATTGAAGTTCTAATTAGTTAATCGGCATTGCAGAAGATTGAGTTAAAGTACAGGACTTCCAGTCATAGTTTTACCAGCCAGAACTGATTTTTTTTTTTTAAAGGTTGTAATAAAGAATAGACATGTATGCAGAAATACAGTGGACAGCTTCTCAGGGGCTATGGAGTGAATGGTGTTCTTAAGAGGGACTAGGGTCATCTTATGGTAAGTCACCCGCTTTGCCTGCAAGACTAGTGTGATGGGTTTGAAAGAAGTCAGGAGAGGAGCCCAGTAACAGGGTAGTGAATTTCAGAATGCAGCTTGTCCTCTATGAAATTCATTTTGGGGGAGATGTCAGAGCCATTACCAGTTAGGTCCTTATTATTACTGTTTAAGCATCACAGGTTACAGGGTCAGGAGCCCAGCTGTCAAGCCCTGCATGCCAGATGGTGAGATTTGCTTATTTTCAGCCCTTTTATTTTTATGGTTTTCCTCTGCTAGTAATAGTGACAAAGCAAAGAAAGGAACTTCATTAAGTGTGGCCAAAGATGGCCAGTATCCACCTTCAGGATGCTGAATGCGGTTAGGTTTAGATAGAGTAGAAAAGGGGTACAAGGCTACATAGTCCTAGTCCCAGTAGGGTCCTGCGTGCTGGACCACAGCATCTCTACTCCTAGCCAGGGCTCACAGTGGGTCTTGTAAATTGTGAGTACTGTGTGATTTTTTTTCTTGGTTGGCATCCAGGTCCCAGCCTTTTCCTTTCCTAGGAAAAGTTCCAACTCATTAGGGATTATTCTGTGGATAGTCTGATGGCTAAAGGGGGATTCACAAGTCTCTCTCTTTAGAGCAGCTTCATTTCTGCCAGGACAGTTATACATATACCCAATGCATTGTGAAAAAAAAAAAGGTAAAAGTAAAAACAAAAATTCTCATATTTTAACAAGCGAACACTGACTTCTTGGAGCCTACTTGATTTGTCGAGACCTTACACACACATTTAGAAATTAAACCTGGGCTGGAGAGATGGCTCAGTGGTTAAGAGCACTGACTGTTCTTCTTGAGGACCTGAGTTCGATTCCCAGCATCCACATGGTAACAACTGTCTGTAATTCCAAGATCTGACACCCTTACACAGTTATACACGCAGGCAAAACACCAATTCACATAAAAATAAAAATAAATATTTTTAAAAAGTTAAAAAAGAAAGAAAGAAATTAAACGGTCGGGTTGGAGAGATGGCTTAATGGAGAGAGGAATGCTTGTTCTTGCTAAGGACCCAAGTTCAATTCCAAGCACTGACATGGTAGTTTGTAATTCAGCTTCAGGGAATCTGCTACTTTCTTTTGGCCACTGAGAGCGCAGCATGCACATGGTGCAAACAAAAAGCTCATATACATAAAATAAAAATAAATTTAAAAAAAAAACTAATCCCTAATGGTCTGCGGCAACTTGATACCTATTCTAACCTTAAATGATTAGCCTTAGACATCTGGTGGAGTAAAACACTCACCACTTCAGAGAGTAGTATGTAGCTGGGCGGTGGTGACACATGCCTTTGATCCCAGCACTCAGGAGGCAGAGGCAGGCCATCTCTGTAAGGTTGGAGCCAGCATGGTCCTCTTAGATACAAACTGGGCACAAATGGCCAATGAAATAAGGCTAAATGATCTCCCCCCGAAACTTCTGTAATAAACTACACCCCCTCAGCCATTCAAGGCAATCTGTCCTCAGCTCTTATTTCCTGTGGCAGTATATACTGAACTTAATACAGTTTACTTCTGTCTTTCTTCTTGCTTTTGTAAATCCATGACAGAGACGCCATCCCTGACCTATTAGCATCATCAGTGCATGGCATACCTATTTGTGCTCACAGTTACACATATACACATATTATAGGTGCATGGTACCTTTCTGGATGTCAAGTGTTGGTAAAATAATTAAAAATAAAGCTCTCTGCCAACCACAGATGGCCAAAGGACACAACACAAAAATTAGCCATATGAATTGCAGGTCATCCACTGCTGAATTGGCAAAGGCACAGCTTCACATAGACATGTACAGTTCATCCTATGATCTCACGACAAAAGATCACATCCTCAATGAAAGGACCTAAGGATATCTGTAACCTATTTGCTATGCCTGTTTGTCTTAAGACAACCTGTTTGCATCAGGTGTCTCTGATAATGCACAGCCTTGTCCAACCAAAAAGTGATGCCTCTTGTATTTCATGTGACTATCGGCAACAGCAGTGAGGCACCAGCTCCACACACACTTCTGCACCAGCCTGAGGATGCTTTCCAGAAAACTTTCCTCAAGAAAATACTTGGCAGAAAAGAGAATTTCAGGATGAGACAGTATGAGGAGGCATAGTAGAAGTTTATTTAGAAAAGGGATAGTAAAATAAACTAATGCTTATTATTTCTTCCACTTTAAACTATGTTACGTTAGCTCATTTTCATGCATGTCTATGATGTACTTGGGGCACATTTTCTGCCTTGCTCCTGCCCTTCTTCTCTCTAGCTTACATGCCTCAGATTTGTAGCTACTTTTAAATCAGCTATACAGATAGCAATTTTGTGTCTTTAGGTAAAATATAGGATACACAATTAAGAGAAAATATACAATGTTTGTTTTCTTGAGACATTTCTTTTTTTAAAAAAAACTTCATTTATTTACTTATTTATTTGCCTTGGTGTTTGCCTGGAACTGGAACTACAGACAGTTGTTAGCTGCCATGTGGGTGCTGGGAATCGAACCCAGGTCCTCTGAAGAGCAGACGGTGCTCTTAACCGCTGAGCCATCTCTCCAGCCCTTCCTGAGACATTTCAAAGTCCTTTCACACCTGTGATGTTGACTTAGAGCTTGTGGGTAAATACTCAGGAGTCATATGGATATGGAAGGTCAATTTTAGTTTTTTTCATGACCATCCATATGGGTTTCCAAATGGCTGGAGTTGTTTATTTTCCTATCATCAGAGCTTAATCATTATCTTATGTCCACATCCTTGCTAGCATTTACTATGCTGTTTTTTTTTTAACGACTGAAATGATATGGAATCTTAATGGAGGTTTCATTTATACTTCCTTATGGCTAGTGATATTGAACGTTTTTTTCACATGTTTATTGATCATTTTTAAATCATTTTGTGAGAACTATCTGCATATTTCATTTGTCCATTTATTGATTTCTTATTGCCTATTTGTTTGATTTCTTATTATGTAGTTCTTTATAAAGTCATGATAGTGATTTTCTGCTACATGTATAGCTATTAAAGTTTTTGTTCCATATTCTGTATGCTCTCTTCACTGCATTAGTTGTTTTCTTTGCTATACAGAAGAAATTTAATATTATAAATCCCATATGTTAATGGTTGGCTTTATTTCTTGACTGGAGTCCTCCTGAGAAATTCCATGCTAATGCTCTATTTTGAATGTTTTTCCTAATTTTTCCTCAGAGTTTAAAGTCTTGCATTGATGTCCTTGATCCATTTAGAGTTGACTTTCATAGGCACTTAGTTTCATCATTAAATATGTGGATATCCAGTTTTACCCTTCTTTGGAGAGACTCTCTTGTTGCCAGTGCATACTTTGGCATCTGTATTAGTTACTCTCTTTTTGGTTGCTGGGGTAAAACTTCATAACCAAGGCAACTTATAAAAAATAGTTTACTTTGTCTTATGTTTCCAGAGTGGTAAGAGTTCATACTGGCTAGGCAGGCATATGGCTGGGACAGGATGCTAAGAGTCACCTCTAGAAACACAAGCACAAAGGGGAGAGAGACAGAGACAGAAAGAGAGAAAGACACACAGAGAGACAGAAAGACAGAGAATATTAGTGCAGAATATCATAAGACTTTGAAACAAAGACCTCCTCAGTAATGCATTTCGTCTATGAAGACCAAACCTCCTAGACATACCCAAACAGTGACACTAGGTGCATGAATTCTATTTAGTATCATAATAAAAACCTGGAGCCAGATATTAGGGAAAAGCTGGAATCTCAGTGAGATAGGGAACAAACCACAGCAAATTCTCACCCTGGCTGAACTCCTCAGGCCGAACAGGGTTAAGATCCTGTCTTCACGGGCCCTCAAACTGACTGGTTGCTCAGATAGAATGCTTAACTTCTCCTGCCTTATATTTCTTTCCTGACCTAGCTATTTTACTTTCAACTCTCCTAAAGCTAGAACTAAAGGTATGAGCTACCACTGCTGGACTGTTAAGCTTTGAACTCACAGAGATACAGATGTATCACTGTGTCCTGAGTGATGGGATTAAAGGAGTGGGTCATCACTCCCTGACCTTCATGACTTGGCTGTGGGTGATTTTGTCCTCTGATATTCCAGACTACTTTTTATTAAACATACCATATATCACCACAGGGGACCCAGTATTCAAAAGTCTGAATCTATGGGAGACATTCTCATTCAAACTATCACAGCATCCTTTTCAAGCACCAGGTGGCTGCTTGGGCTCATATGAAACCTTTGTTTTGTTTAATTGATCTCTGTGTCTGTTTTTGAATCAGTACCATGCTGTTTTTATTGCTGTGGCTCTTTAGTATAACCTAAAATCAGTATGGTAATACTTCTAACCTCATCTTTTTGCTCAAGATTACACTGACTGAGGCCTTTTGTGCTTCCACATAAATTTTAAGACTTTTTTTTTTGTTTCTTTGAAGAATGATGAAAAATGAGTGGAAATTTGTAGATTGCTTTTGGTGAAATTACTTTCTGCTCCCTCCTCTCAAAATTGAGTCTTCTAATCCGTAAGCATGAAAGGCATTGCCAATTCCTAGTGTCTTCCTCCATTTCTTTCTTTAATGTATTAAAAGTTTTCATTGTACAGTCTTTCATTTTCTTGGTTAACTTTATTCTAAACTCTTTAAGAAGTTGTTCTTCTGGCTTCTTTCTCAGAATATTTGTTATTGATATACAGGAAAATCTGTGTAGTTTGTATGCTAATAATGTATCCTGCCACATTGCTGAAAGTGTTCTTCAGAACTTAGAATTTTCTGATGGAGTCTTCAGGTTCTCATGTGTAGAATTATATCATCTGCAAATAAGAGTATTTTGACTCCTTTTTCATATATGTATTTCTTTATTTCCTTCTATTGTCCAACTGCTGTAGTTAAGACTTCAAGCAATATTAAATAAGTAGGGGAAAGTTAATACTCTTATCTTGATCCCAATTTTTAAAAACATGAAAAATTAGCATACTTAAAAATAGTCTTTTTTCTTTTCCTCTTAATTGGTAAACAAGAGAGAGAGAGAGAGAGAGAGAGAGAGAGAGAGAGAGAGAGAGAGAGAGAGAGAGGAGAGAGAGAGAGAGAGAGAGAGAGAGAGAGAGAGAGGATAATGATTAAATTCATTATATACTTACGTTTTTCAATGAAACATTGACAAAAGGTATTCAAAATTATTAACAAATGACATAGTTGCAGTGTACAGTTGTACACTGTAAAGATTTGTTAGTAGTACTGGTTTAATAAAATGCTGATTGGCCAGTAGTCAGGCAAGAAGCGTATGTGGGGCAACCATACTAAGAGAATTCTGGAAAGATAAAAGGCAGAGAAAAAGATAGCCAGACTCAGAGAAAGCAAGATGAGAATGCTAGACTGAGAAAAGGTACCAAGCCATGTGGCTAAATACAGATAAGAATTATGGGTTAACTGAAGTGTAAGACCTAGTTAGTAATATGTTTGAGCCACTGGCCCAGCATTTACTATAATATTAAGCCTCTGAGTCAATTATTTGGAAAGTGCTGGGAATTTGGTAGAAATGTCCCACCACACATGGTCCCACATCCTGAATACCCAAAGGCTCACAGAGATTTGGTCCAACAATTCAAGGTTGTTATATACATGTATGATGTATGTTTTCAGAAATAAGTAAATATTTTAGAAATTATAGGGGAATATAATTTTCATTCAGAAGTTGGTACAACTATTTTTAGAAAGTTTAATAATTTTTAGATCATGCAAATGGACAAATTCCCACTGTGGCTTGTATTTTGCCAAGGACTTCATAGATTCCATGATGCCTGCTTTGTGGGTCAGGCAATTTACCAAATGACAGCCTCAAACACATATTCACAAATTCAGTAATTAAATTTAACCTAAGACCTACTGGACATATATCCAAAGGACTTTATATATTACAGAGATATTTTCTATTCCATGTTTATTGATCCTCTAGTCTCAATAGTCAGGAAATACTTATATGCTCATCAACGGATAAATGGGAAAGGAAAATGTGGGCATTTACACATTTATATTATATATCTGAAATATTACATAGAGGTTAAGAAAAAGGAATTATTGTTGTGAGGAAAGCCCACCAGATATCACCTCACAGACACTCTGAAAGTAAAAAACAAAGTCATTATTGCCAACTAGTGGCTGCATGGGAAACTTGCCCAAATCATGTAGCCTATAATCGTATAGTCTTTTATCTTTTGTGCACAAAAACCACATCTTGGTTGTCACGTTTAGTAAGAAGCAGAAATACAGAAGCCAAAAAGCAAGGCCAGTACATTCAGGGACTTTCCTTGAATGATGAGCTAGGCCTTTGATGGATCAGGTTTCCGTTTTGGTAGGTGTTGGAGTCTATATACTGGGTTGTGAGGTCAGAATGCTGCCTCTAACATAGCGTCAGTTGTGCTATAGTCTAGGGCATGTTATATCATGATTTTAGGGAAATGAAGGGAGCTAGAAACATGATATGTGAGTAACTCAGACATGAAAAGGCAAACAAGACATGCTTCCCCTAATTTGTTGGTGTCAACTTTGAATTCAGATATGTAACCTTGGACTTGCTTCAAATGCAGATTCCTAGGTACCACTCCACCTCCAGGAAGAGAAAATCTGGGAGACTTACCAGTCTATTTTACAAAGAGTCTGTGTGATGCTGATAGCCACTAAGAATCATTTATTGTTTTCCTGTCAATCTTCTGAAAGCTTGCGGTTTACACTTGATGAATCATGTCTATTAAGTTAAACCTTAAACCTTTTATCTTTATCCTTCATTTCTAATTCAGAGTGTTATGAAGTGTTTTTCTAAAATGCCATGCCTAATCTAGTATCTGCAGCTGTTCTGGTATCTGTGGCTAGTCTGGAGAAACAGAACCTTTCTGCCCAGTGACTTGGTGTCTACTGTTCATTATTCTCTCCCATTGTCGGTACTGTTAGTGTTACAGGCTTCTATACCAGTATTTTCTGTAAATGCTGGCAGTTTTTATTTAAGTTGTTTACTGCCTTTCTCCAGAGAATTGGCTCTATAAATAAAAATTTGATCATATAACTTCATTATACACTCATATCTTTTTTTTGGCTCTTTTTTATATATGAGCCTAAATTAAGGCATGCACCCTAGAAGATTTCCAAAACCAAATTAACTAGATATCTTCTTCTCTAAGTTGTATAGGTGTTACAATCATAGCAGTTAAAAAAATCTTTCCATTTTATTCATGTCCCAATGTCTCCAAATGTAAAAGCTAGAACCGAGGTATGTCCTTACAGTGGTAAAAGTGTAAGCTGAATTTCTCCATTTTAAAATAGAAATAAATTGAAATTTGCTATAAACATATTGGCAAACATTTATTTCTGTAATTTCTACATATAAATACACCATGCACAAAAATATTCTTGAAGATAATAAATGTTAAAATACTTTGGAGAATGTTGATCCCAAATTTCTTTATAATCAAGTCCCTGAGTCCTGTGTTTCTTTTCTGTTTTGGCATCAGGCCATATCCTCATGTCTTGTGCTATTAGTTTTGTGACTGATTAATTGACTGTCCTAGAATATCCTTGTCTTTCTATGTGACTCAGTCCTGAGCTTATAAGAACTCAAAACAACCAATATTGCTCATCATATATATTCTTAAGTTGTATGATCTCTACTTTAACAAACAACATAGTTCTATGCTTTCTTATCAAGTTCTTAAATACATAATTTTTATTAAATTAATTACCAGAGTACTGTTGTTTTTATTTCAGCACAGTGACTGTGCCTTAATCTACTGCTATTTCTTCCATCAATAGCAATTCTGCAGTGGCCTGGCCACTCAGGAGGCAGCCTGGTGGGAATTCTATTCCCAAAGGAACTGGCTCTGTCACTGCCGCTAATGGCAGCTTTAACTAAATCTCTATGGTTCTACTTATAATAAGACTCAAGATTCAAAGGTTGGGGTGAAAACCCACGAGCTTTGGTAACCCCCTGAAGGCAAAGTAAGCAGTTTTAGGAATCTTGATGTTCTCTTACTTTTACAGGATTGTAATAAAGATAGAGACCATATTGAAACAAGAGTTTATGACAGAGTCACAAAGAGAAACATTTTGACCCAGTGAACTGCCTGGCTTCCTGAGCAGACTTGTCAAATCAGGACTTCTCTGATTGTAGAAAGAATAAAAGAGCAGAACATGGTATTCAGAAGTCAATGGAAAGAATAGTGGTCTTATGTTAGATATAAAAGAAAAAATTTAAACAAGAGACCAAGAAATTAGATATCTGGAGAAAGATCAGATATTCATGATAGTGGATTAATAGAATAACAGGAAGTAGGAAATACCTTCTGATCTATTAACTTAGCCAGTCTTAGAGACATCTTGCCTAGTTTTTCTATAACCACAAGACTTTCTGGCACCAATGTTAAGGAAAAGGACATAAGTTATAAAATTAATTTTATCATGTTAGATTTTATTTCTCATGAAATTTTCTATTTGCTCGTTTTGTTTCTTTTACTTTAGTATGCTTATGTAATTATGGAAGACTTTAGGAAATGTATGTACCATGAAAAGACTTTATAATCAACGATTAAAGTCTATGGGAAAATTATTTTGTGTATGTATAAAGCCTGTGAGAAATAGAAATTGTCAGAGTAGGTAAAGTCATACCAAGATATGCTTTTACTCTGTCCATCTCTCCTAAAACAAAACTAATCAGTGTCCTGTGTCTGATTTCTCTATTGACACTCTTACATCCACCCATCTTCAGATCCAGCCATCATCCAGAGCTAGACTCTGGCATGCTATGAATGTTATGAATGTGGCAAATCATTTTGTATAAATTCATACCTTAGAGTACATCAAAGGAAACACACGTGGTGGGGAATCCTTTTTATATCCAGATTGTGGGACATCCTTTTGCCAAAAATCAAATCTTACACAGCACCAAAGAATTCATATAGGAAACAAACTCTCAATTTGTAATGGTTGTGGGAAGTTTCTACCATGAATCAATAGTTATCAAGCATCAGGTAATTTATACAGGATTGAAACTTTATGAATGTTATGAATGTAGGAAGACCTTCTGATAAAGTCAGACCCCACAGTACACAGGACAACTCACACAGGGGAGAGACCCTTTATGTTTCCAAAATGTGGGAAATTCTTCAGCCGTAAATCAACTCTTAACATTTAAGAAAACACACAGGGGGAAAACCATAGGAGCCTCATGAATGTGAAAAAATGCAATAAATCATATCTGAATAAATATAATAGGTCTCTCTCACACACAAGGGATAGCCATATGAATACAGTGAATTTGGGGTAGCTTTCTTCCAGAAATCACAGATTACATAGCATCAGAGAATTAACCCTAACCCTATGAATGCATTCAATGTAGAAGAGTATTCTGCCTTCAGTCATCTCTAGTTGTATATCAGACACAGAGGAAAAGCCCTACAAATGTAATGAATCTGAAAAACACTTTTTCATAAAGTCAGGATTTATTTTACATCAGAAAAAAAAACATAGGGGAGAAACAATAGGGATGTAATGGATGTGGTAAATCTTGTAGTCACAAATCATGCCTCACAGTACATCGCAGCAGTCACAGGGGAGAAATCTTGTCTGTGTAACATTTGTGGGAGATGTTTTATTGTAAATCAGACTTTGCTTAACATCAGTGATCACACAAGGAGAGAAGCCATATGAATGTAAAATATATGGGAAAATTTTCTCTTCAGAACCAAACCTCACATCAGGCAGTGGTGGCATACAACTTTAATCCCATCACTCAGAAGCAGGCAGGTGGATATCTTTGAGTTTGAGACTAGCCTGATCTACAAAATGAGTTTCAGGACAGTCAAGGTTATTACAGAGAGAAACCCTGACTTAAAAATTAATCAAACTTCACTGTACACTAGAAGTCATATGTAAGAAGGAATCATATGAATAAAATATTATGAATGTTTATAAGATGTCAGTCCTATTACACTTCAGAGTCCACACTCTGCAAAAACATTTCTACATCCTTAACCCTGGAAATAATTTGAATTTGATGATTTTTAGAAACACAGATAACTAAATAATGCAATAGCCTTAAACATCTAAGAACAAGTCCTTAATACTTATAGGCCTTTCTTATGTCCAAGTGCTAAGGTATAAACAATGTGTTTTGATCTGAGAGTGTACAGTTCAGTCTATCTATAGAATATTTGCCTAGCATGTGGAAGACCCTTGTTTAGTTCTCCAGCACCAAGGAGGGTTATGTATGTGTTTCCTGTATACAATAGAAATTAGAGCAATGATAACCTATCTTAAATGGATGAATTCTATTAAAGATAGAGTCTATCATGCAAGCATAAACTCTGAATGTATATATTAACAAATAGGTATATCTTAATATTTTAATTAATATTTTATAATCTTCCAAACATAAAATTACGGAACAAGATGGGTCCATTAGGGATTTCTACCAGACATTTTAGATAGAAATACCAACAGCTCTACTTTTTCCAGAATGTAACAAAGGTATGCCCCCTAAGTCATTATTCCATGTGGTAGTAGTTCTCTACCATCCAACTCAGACTTTCCAAAAATAAAAACTACTGGCCAATATGTGTCATGCAAATAGATGAAGAAATCATCAATAAATTAAATCAACATGTATAAACATGTTTATGTTTATTCAGCATAAACATGAGGGATTTATTACAGGTATTTGAGGCTGGTTTAACATTGAACAATCTGTATAACCTCTCATATCAATAGGCAGGTAGTGAACTATAATTATATTGATACTGATCATATCAATACATGCTGAACAAGCATTTGATCATATTCCATACCTATTCATTAAGAAATCTCTCAGCCAACAGGTCTTTGAGAAAGGAACTTCAGTATAGTAAAGAAACACTAAAGCTAGCATCATGCTTAAAAAAGATTTGCTCTGTGTCTCTGCCTCTCTCTCTCTCTCTCTCTCTCTCTCTCTCTCTCTCTCTGTGTGTGTGTGTGTGTGTGTGTGTGTGTGTGTGTGTGTGTGTGTGTGTACAAATGCTACAAAGGTACATGCAGGTGCCTGCAGAGGGCAGATGAGGGTCCTGCAACTTGAGTTAGAAGCAGTTGTGCGCTGTCCAGTTTGGGTGCTGAGAACCAAACTCTAGTCCTTTGAAAGACCACCAAGCACTCTAAACCACTGAGCTCTTTCCAGCCTCCAACACTACACTCAATGGTTTAAATATAGATACATCCTAGCCAAAATCAGGGAAAAGGCAAGCTTGTCAGCAGCTTTATCAAAGTTCTAGTAAATGGAATAAAACAGGTAATTCTTAAAAATTCAGTAGTTTCTCTGATGGCTAAAGATGAAGAGCACTTTTTCAGGTGCCTTTCAGCCATTCGTAGTTCCTCTGCTGAGAATTCCCTTTTTAGATCTGAACCCCATTTTTTGATAGGGTTATTCAAGGTTTTGGGCTCTAAATTCTTGAGCTCTTTATGTACCTTAGAGATCAGTCCTCTATCACTTGTAGGGTTGGTGAAAATCTTTTCCCATTCTGTAGGCTGGCGTTTTGTCCTATTGACAGTGCCCTTGGCTTTGCAGAAGCTTCCCAGCTTCAGGAGATCCCACTTATTGATTGTTGGTCTTAGTGCCTGTGCCACTGGTGTTATATTTAGGAAGTGGTGGCCTGTGCCAATT